>OY482670.1:67647223-67648413 GCA_960531455.1 Urophora cardui | reverse complement strand
TTTTTTGTGGATATGAGTAAGTTAAATGTGCAAAACAGCCCGGCAATTGTTTGTATGGGAAAAATGTTAGCCTATTAATATATAGATAGTGGGCACATTTGCCAACGAAGCAAAAACGAAGTTAATCAAAAATGGTACACAACTAAAAACTTTATTTATTAATTATAAAGAAATTAAATAATTTGTAGAAAAAATTATATGCCTATGCACTGCTCCTCACTCATACGAAAACATCCATATCAATTTTATGTGGATATGAGTATGTTAAATGTGCAAAACAGCCTGGCAATTGTTTGTATTGGAAAAATGTTAGCCTATTAATATATAGATAGTGGGCACATTTGCCAACGAAGCAAAAACGAAGTAAATCAAAAATGGTACAAAACTAAAAATTTTATTTATTAATTATAAAGAAATTAAATAATTTATAGAAAAAATTATATGCCTATGCACTGCTCCTCACTCATACGAACACATCCATATCAATTTTATGTGGATATGAGTATGTTAAATGTGGAAAACAGCCTGGCAATTGTTTGTATGGGAAAAATGTTAGCCTATTAATATATAGATAATAATAATAATAATAATAATAATAATAATAATAATAATAATAATAATAATAATAATAATAATAATAATAATAATAATAATAATAATAATAATAATAATAATAATAATAATAATAATAATAATAATAATAATAATAATAATAATAATAATAATAATAATAATAATAATAATAATAATAATAATAATAATAATAATAATAATAATAATAATAATAATAATAATAATAATAATAATAATAATAATAATAATAATAATAATAATAATAATAATAATAATAATAATAATAATAATAATAATAATAATAATAATAATAATAATAATAATAATAATAATAATAATAATAATAATAATAATAATAATAATAATAATAATAATAATAATAATAATAATAATAATAATAATAATAATAATAATAATAATAATAATAATAAAATAATAATAATAATAATAATAATAATAATAATAATAATAATAATAATAATAATAATAATAATAATAATAATAATAATAATAATAATAATAATAATAATAATAATAATAATAATAATAATAATAATAATAATAATAATAATAATAATAATAATAATAATAATAATAATAATAATAATAATAATAAT
>OY482670.1:67639723-67642223 GCA_960531455.1 Urophora cardui | reverse complement strand
ATAATAATAATAATAATAATAATAATAATAATAATAATAATAATAATAATAATAATAATAATAATAATAATAATAATAATAATAATAATAATAATAATAATAATAATAATAATAATAATAATAATAATAATAATAATAATAATAATAATAATAATAATGATAATAATGATAATAATAATAATAATAATAATAATAATAATAATAATAATAATAATAATGATAATAATGATAATAATAATAATAATAATAATGATAATAATGATAATAATAATAATAATAATAATAATAATAATAATAATAATAATAATAATAATAATGATAATAATAATAATAATAATAATAATAATAATAATAATAATAATAATAATAATAATGATAATAATGATAATAATAATAATAATAATAATAATAATAATAATAATAATAATAATAATAATAATAATAATAATAATAATAATAATAATAATAATAATAATAATAATAATAATAATAATAATAATAATAATAATAATAATAATAATAATAATAATAATAATAATAATAATAATAATAATAATAATAATAATAATAATAATAATAATAATAATAATAATAATAATAATAATAATAATAATAATAATAATAATAATAATAATAATAATAATAATAATAATAATAATAATAATAATAATAATAATAATAATAATAATAATAATAATAATAATAATAATAATAATAATAATAATAATAATAATAATAATAATAATAATAATAATAATAATAATAATAATAATAATAATAATAATAATAATAATAATAATAATAATAATAATAATAATAATAATAATAATAATAATAATAATAATAATAATAATAATAATAATAATAATAATAATAATAATAATAATAATAATAATAATAATGATAATAATAATAATAATAATAATAATAATAATAATAATAATAATAATAATAATAATAATAATAATAATAATAATAATAATAATAATAATAATAATAATAATAATAATAATAATAATAATAATAATAATAATAATAATAATAATAATAATAATAATAATAATAATAATAATAATAATAATAATAATAATAATAATAATAATAATAATAATAATAACAAGTAAGGAAGCCTAAGTTCGAGTGCAATCGAACATTAGATACTCAGCTGTATGCTTTCATTGTTTGTTTGCGTTTGTTCGATATAGGGTGTATTTTATATGAAACGAGTGCTGCATAAACAGGGCGCAGCCACGCCCATTTTCAAAATTTATATCAATCATCCAAATAAGCATACAAATATTATTGTTAGTGCAAAATTTCATCCCTCTATGACTTTTAGTTACAAAGACTTCACGTTACAAATTCCAAAAGGGTGTTCCAGAAATATCTTTGTTAAAAAGTAGGCGTGGTCATAAACCGATTTCAATACATTTTTGCGTGTCTATTAACACATGTTATAAAAGTGTATAAACCAAGTTTCGTCATAATATCTCAATTATTTGTCGAGTTAAAGGCTAAGAAATCTCATATATCCCTTTGTCTAAAAAGAGGCGGTGCCACGCCCATTTTCCAAACTTTTTTATTTTTTGTTTCGGTCTATTGTAAAACTCATGTCACAAAATTTCAATGAATTATCTTTATATTTCACATAGATATCGCTTAAAATGGTTTTATTAGGTCACTTTATAATACACATATATAAAAGTGGGCGCGGTCGTCAACCGATTTTGGTAATTTTTCGTCCACACATTTGGCTAAGTAAATATATCACGCGTACCAGATTTCATCGATATATCTTTAACGGTTTCTGAGTTATGGCTTATTAAACTTTCAATATTCGCTCCTTAATAAGTGGGCGTGGCACCGCCCATTTTCCAAAATTTTTGTAGTTTTTGTTTTATGTCCATAGTTGGACTCCTGCCACAAAATCTCAGTGATTGATCTTTATATTTGACAGAGATATCGCTTAAAATGTTTTTATTAGGCCCCCTTATATTTCCTATATATAAAAGTGGGCGTGGCCGTCAACCGATTTTGATAATTTTTCGCCAAAACATTTGACTAAGTAATTATATTACGCGTACCGAATTTCATCGATATATCTTCAACGGTTTCTGAGTTATGACTCATAAAACTTTCAATGTCTGCCCCTTAATAAGTGGGCGTGGCACCGCCCATATTCCAAAATTTTTGTGTTTTTTGTTTTATGTCCATAGTTGGACTCATGCGACAAAATTTCAATGATAGATCTTTATATTTGACAGAGATATCGCTTAAAATGGTTTTATTAGGTCACTTTATAATACACATATATAAAAGTGGGCGTGGCCGTAAACCGATTTTGATAATTTTTCGTCAAAACATTTGTCTATGTAAGCAAATTACGCGTACCAAATTTCATCGATATATCTTCAACGGTTTCTGAGTTATGACATATAAAACTTTCAATGTTTGACCCTTAATAAGTGGGCGTGGCACCGCCCATTTTCCAAAACTTCAT
>OY482670.1:67574723-67637223 GCA_960531455.1 Urophora cardui | reverse complement strand
ATAATAATAATAATAATAATAATAATAATAATAATAATAATAATAATAATAATAATAATAATAATAATAATAATAATAATAATAATAATAATAATAATAATAATAATAATGATAATAATAATAATAATAATAATAATAATAATAATAATAATAATAATAATAATAATAATAATAATAATAATAATAATAATAATAATAATAATAATAATAATAATAATAATAATAATAATAATAATAATAATAATAATAATAATAATAATAATAATAATAATAATAATAATAATGATAATAATAATAATAATAATAATAATAATAATAATAATAATAATAATAATAATAATAATAATAATAATAATAATAATAATAATAATAATAATAATAATAATAATAATAATAATAATAATAATAATAATAATAATAATAATAATAATAATAATAATAATAATAATAATAATAATAATAATAATAATAATAATAATAATAATAATAATAATAATAATAATAATAATAATAATAATAATAATAATAATAATAATAATAATAATAATAATAATAATAATAATAATAATAATAATAATAATAATAATAATAATAATAATAATAATAATAATAATAATAATAATAATAATAATAATAATAATAATAATAATAATAATAATAATAATAATAATAATAATAATAATAATAATAATAATAATAATAATAATAATAATAATAATAATAATAATAATAATAATAATAATAATAATAATAATAATAATAATAATAATAATAATAATAATAATAATAATAATAATAATAATAATAATAAGAATAAGAATAAGAATAATAATAATAATAATAATAATAATAAGAATAAGAATAAGAATAATAATAATAATAATAATAATAATAATAATAATAATAAAAATAATAATAATAATAATAAGAATAAGAATAAGAATAAGAATAAGAATAAGAATAAGAAAAAGAATAAGAATAAGAATAAGAATAAGAATAAGAATAAGAATAAGAATAAGAATAAGAATAAGAATAAGAATAAGAATAAGAATAAGAATAAGAATAAGAATAAGAATAAGAATAAGAATAAGAATAAGAATAAGAATAAGAATAAGAATAAGAATAAGAATAAGAATAAGAATAAGAATAAGAATAAGAATAAGAATAAGAATAAGAATAAGAATAAGAATAAGAATAAGAATAAGAATAAGAATAAGAATAAGAATAAGAATAAGAATAAGAATAAGAATAAGAATAAGAATAAGAATAAGAATAAGAATAAGAATAAGAATAAGAATAAGAATAAGAATAAGAATAAGAATAAGAATAAGAATAAGAATAAGAATAAGAATAAGAATAAGAATAAGAATAAGAATAAGAATAAGAATAAGAATAAGAATAAGAATAAGAATAAGAATAAGAATAAGAATAAGAATAAGAATAAGAATAAGAATAATAATAATAATAATAATAATAATAATAATAATAATAATAATAATAATAATAATAATAATAATAATAATAATAATAATAATAATAATAATAATAATAATAATAATAATAATAATAATAATAATAATAATAATAATAATAATAATAATAATAATAATAATAATAATAATAATAATAATAATAATAATAATAATAATAATAATAATAATAATAATAATAATAATAATAATAATAATAATAATAATAATAATAATAATAATAATAATAATAATAATAATAATAATAATAATAATAATAATAATAATAATAATAATAATAATAATAATAATAATAATAATAATAATAATAATAATAATAATAATAATAATAATAATAATAATAATAATAATAATAATAATAATAATAATAATAATAATAATAATAATAATAATAATAATAATAATAATAATAATAATAATAATAATAATAATAATAATAATAATAATAATAATAATAATAATAATAATAATAATAATAATAATAATAATAATAATAATAATAATAATAATAATAATAATAATAATAATAATAATAATAATAATAATAATAATAATAATAATAATAATAATAATAATAATAATAATAATAATAATAATAATAATAATAATAATAATAATAATAATAATAATAATAATAATAATAATAATAATAATAATAATAATAATAATAATAATAATAATAATAATAATAATAATAATAATAATAATAATAATAATAATAATAATAATAATAATAATAATAATAATAATAATAATAATAATAATAATAATAATAATAATAATAATAATAATAATAATAATAATAATAATAATAATAATAATAATAATAATAATAATAATAATAATAATAATAATAATAATAATAATAATAATAATAATAATAATAATAATAATAATAATAATAATAATAATAATAATAATAATAATAATAATAATAATAATAATAATGATAATAATGATAATAATAATAATAATAATAATAATAATAATAATAATGATAATAATGATAATAATGATAATAATAATAATAATAATAATAATAATAATAATAATGATAATAATGATAATAATAATAATAATAATAATAATAATAATAATAATAATAATAATAATAATAATAATAATAATAATAATAATAATAATAATAATAATAATAATAATAATAATAATAATAATAATAATAATAATAATAATAATAATAATAATAATAATAATAATAATAATAATAATAATAATAATAATAATAATAATAATAATAATAATAATAATAATAATAATAATAATAATAATAATAATAATAATAATAATAATAATAATAATAATAATAATAATAATAATAATAATAATAATAATAATAATAATAATAATAATAATAATAATAATAATAATAATAATAATAATAATAATAATAATAATAATAATAATAATAATAATAATAATAATAATAATAATAATAATAATAATAATAATAATAATAATAATAATAATAATAATAATAATAATAATAATAATAATAATAATAATAATAATAATAATAATAATAATAATAATAATAATAATAATAATAATAATAATAATAATAATAATAATAATAATAATAATAATAATAATAATAATAATAATAATAATAATAATAATAATAATAATAATAATAATAATAATAATAATAATAATAATAATAATAATAATAATAATAATAATAATAATAATAATAATAATAATAATAATAATAATAATAATAATAATAATAATAATAATAATAATAATAATAATAATAATAATAATAATAATAATAATAATAATAATAATAATAATAATAATAATAATAATAATAATAATAATAATAATAATAATAATAATAATAATAATAATAATAATAATAATAATAATAATAATAATAATAATAATAATAATAATAATAATAATAATAATAATAATAATAATAATAATAATAATAATAATAATAATAATAATAATAATAATAATAATAATAATAATAATAATAATAATAATAATAATAATAATAAGAATAAGAATAAGAATAAGAATAAGAATAAGAATAAGAATAAGAATAAGAATAAGAATAAGAATAAGAATAAGAATAAGAATAAGAATAATAATAATAATAATAATAATAATAAGAATAAGAATAAGAATAAGAATAAGAATAAGAATAAGAATAAGAATAAGAATAAGAATAAGAATAAGAATAAGAATAAGAATAAGAATAAGAATAAGAATAAGAATAAGAATAAGAATAAGAATAAGAATAATAATAATAATAAGAATAAGAATAAGAATAAGAATAAGAATAAGAATAAGAATAAGAATAAGAATAAGAATAAGAATAAGAATAAGAATAAGAATAAGAATAAGAATAAGAATAAGAATAAGAATAAGAATAAGAATAAGAATAAGAATAAGAATAAGAATAAGAATAAGAATAAGAATAAGAATAAGAATAAGAATAAGAATAAGAATAAGAATAAGAATAAGAATAAGAATAAGAATAAGAATAAGAATAAGAATAAGAATAAGAATAAGAATAAGAATAAGAATAAGAATAAGAATAAGAATAAGAATAAGAATAAGAATAAGAATAAGAATAAGAATAAGAATAAGAATAAGAATAAGAATAAGAATAAGAATAAGAATAAGAATAAGAATAATAATAATAATAATAATAATAATAATAATAATAATAATAATAATAATAATAATAATAATAATAATAATAATAATAATAATAATAATAATAATAATAATAATAATAATAATAATAATAATAATAATAATAATAATAATAATAATAATAATAATAATAATAATAATAATAATAATAATAATAATAATAATAATAATAATAATAATAATAATAATAATAATAATAATAATAATAATAATAATAATAATAATAATAATAATAATAATAATAATAATAATAATAATAATAATAATAATAATAATAATAATAATAATAATAATAATAATAATAATAATAATAATAATAATAATAATAATAATAATAATAATAATAATAATAATAATAATAATAATAATAATAATAATAATAATAATAATAATAATAATAATAATAATAATAATAATAATAATAATAATAATAATAATAATAATAATAATAATAATAATAATAATAATAATAATAATAATAATAATAATAATAATAATAATAATAATAATAATAATAATAATAATAATAATAATAATAATAATAATAATAATAATAATAATAATAATAATAATAATAATAATAATAATAATAATAATAATAATAATAATAATAATAATAATAATAATAATAATAATAATAATAATAATAATAATAATAATAATAATAATAATAATAATAATAATAATAATAATAATAATAATAATAATAATAATAATAATAATAATAATAATAATAATAATAATAATAATAATAATAATAATAATAATAATAATAATAATAATAATAATAATAATAATAATAATAATAATAATAATAATAATAATAATAATAATAATAATAATAATAATAATAATAATAATAATAATAATAATAATAATAATAATAATAATAATAATAATAATAATAATAATAATAATAATAATAATAATAATAATAATAATAATAATAATAATAATAATAATAATAATAATAATAATAATAATAATAATAATAATAATAATAATAATAATAATAATAATAATAATAATAATAATAATAATAATAATAATAATAATAATAATAATAATAATAATAATAATAATAATAATAATAATAATAATAATAATAATAATAATAATAATAATAATAATAATAATAATAATAATAATAATAATAATAATAATAATAATAATAATAATAATAATAATAATAATAATAATAATAATAATAATAATAATAATAATAATAATAATAATAATAATAATAATAATAATAATAATAATAATAATAATAATAATAATAATAATAATAATAATAATAATAATAATAATAATAATAATAATAATAATAATAATAATAATAATAATAATAATAATAATAATAATAATAATAATAATAATAATAATAATAATAATAATAATAATAATAATAATAATAATAATAATAATAATAATAATAATAATAATAATAATAATAATAATAATAATAATAATAATAATAATAATAATAATAATAATAATAATAATAATAATAATAATAATAATAATAATAATAATAATAATAATAATAATAATAATAATAATAATAATAATAATAATAATAATAATAATAATAATAATAATAATAATAATAATAATAATAATAATAATAATAATAATAATAATAATAATAATAATAATAATAATAATAATAATAATAATAATAATAATAATAATAATAATAATAATAATAATAATAATAATAATAATAATAATAATAATAATAATAATAATAATAATAATAATAATAATAATAATAATAATAATAATAATAATAATAATAATAATAATAATAATAATAATAACAAGTAAGGAAGCCTAAGTTCGAGTGGAATCGAACATTAGATAATCAGCTGTATGCTTTCATTATTTGTTTGCGTTTGATGGAAACACGGTTTACTTTATATATTCTGGTGAACAGACGCTGCAGTTATTCCCCTCAACAAGCCCTTAAACCGAATATGTCGGAGTGGCCTTGTCGAGTTGTCGCCTTCTCACTTTAGTTCACCACCAAACGGTTGTTCGGTGGCTATCCAGAGGACACTGCGCGGAAGTCGTGAGCTACTTGCTCCACATTGAAAATGTATTATCACAAGTAATAAAAGTGTACACACCAAGTTTCGTCATTATATATCAATTATTTGTCGAGTTATAGGCTAAGGAATCTCGTATATTCCTGCTTTTAAAAAGAGGCGGTGCCACGCCCATTTTCCAAAATTTTTACGGTTTTTATTTTATGTTCGTAGTAAGACTCCTGCCATAAAATTTTAATGATATATCTTTATATTTGACATAGATATCACTTAAAATGTTTTTATTAGGCCACTTTATAACACCCATATATAAAAGTGGGCGTGGCCGTCAACCGATTTTGGAAATTTTTCGTCCAAACATTTGCCTAATTAATTATATCACGCGTACCAAATTTCATCGAAATATCTTCAACGGTTTCTGAGTTATGACTCATAAAACTTTCAATGTTTGCCCCTTAATAAGTGGGTGTGGCACCGCCCATTTTCCAAAAGTTTTGTGTTTTTTGTTTTATGTCCATAGTTGGACTCATGCGACAAAATTTCAATGATAGATCTTTATATTTGACAGAGATATGGCTTAAAATGTTTTTATTAGGCCACTTTATAATACACATATATAAAAGTGGGCGTGGCCGTCAACCGATTTTAACTATTTTCCGTCCAAACGTTTTCCTAAGTAAGTAAATCACGCGTACCAAATTTCATCGATATATCTTCAATGGTTTCTGAGTTATGACATATAAAACTTTCAAGGTTTGGGTCTTAATAAGTGGGCGTGGCACCGCCCATTTTCCAAAATTTCATCAAATTTCTTCCTAGGGGCCTGAGCTCAACACGTGGGTAAAATTTCATCGCTCCAGCTATATTAGTGACTGAGATACCAAATTTCCGATTTTTTCTATATAGGAAAAGTGGGCGTGGTCATGGCCCGATTTCGCCAATTTTCAATACCAACCGTCCCAGTGTCGATACCAACTTGCATTTCAAATTTCATCAAAATATCTTAATTTTTGCGCGAGTTAGAGTATTTACAGACGGACAGACGGACGGACATGGCTCAATCGATTTCTCTTTTCACCCTGATCATTTTGATATATATATAAGTCTATATCTAAGTATCTCGATTATTTCATTCTGTTACAATCCACCGTTATGTGATTAAAACTATAATACTCTGTGTACTTGTACAGCTGAGTATAATAATAATAATAATAATAATAATAATAATAATAATAATAATAATAATAACTAGTATCGCCGGTGGTCGAAATTCGACCATGCAATTTATTTTTTCAACTTTGTATTGGTACAAAAATTATTCAATTATATTTTTGGCCATTATTGGTATCAAATTAAAGGTATCAATCAGAGCTTCAATAGAGAGTTCATTCCATTCCAATTTTCCAGTCGGTTCTCTAGATAGAGACCAAAACGTGGACCCGGATGACCCCAAATATTTTTTCGCAATATTGGTATCAAATTAAAGGTGCTGATCAGGGTAGCCATATATATTTTACACTATACGGATATCTCAATCGGTTCCCGGGACTGAGGCCGAAACATGGACGTAAATAGCCCCGGAAATATTTTTGGGCATTGTTGGTATCAAATTAAAGGTATCAATCAGAGCTTCAATAGAGAGTTCATTCCATTCCAATTTTCCAGTCGGTTATCCAAAATATATTAGTAATCATGATGTACACCGATATGTGCACCGGATGGCCATGGAAAGTTGTTGATAAGGAACGTGAGACGGGGAGAGAGAGAGTAGTATAAGAGGAGGAAGAGATAGGGGGAACGGGAAATGCTGACTGGTGGGGAGACCGATAGGGAAGGGAGTGGCATAGCGTGATTTGTCGCAGCGAAGTGGGACGGGTATTTGCTAGTGTATATATGTACTTACAAATTTAATTTGGCACCATTCAATGTGTTCTTGTAGATCACGGAAATGCGAATCCGTTTCAATCTGTCTTGATTCAATGATAGTACGAGTTTGTCTTGTTACAGTTTTCTCTTGAACCGGATATTTCAGTCCAGTTAATTTTTTAACTAAACCAGCGTTGAAAATTGTACGAAGATTTGTCCACCTTTGATATAGTTTGTTTAGTTTACTTAAGAACTCAGAACCATGAGTATAACGGCCTTCATTAAGCACAATACAATCTTTATGCATATTCTGCAAAGGTTCTTCCAAATTTCGAATATCTGTCTCTAATAATTCAACAACATTTTTAGCATCAAGTGGATGTAAGCCTTCGATACGTTGTGTTTCTTCTGTGATAATTGATTCTAGGTCAGATATTTTAATATCAACGTGTTTAATTTCCCTTTGTAATTTATCAGCGAGTCGCTGCAAACGCTCCAATCTTTCCAGTTCTTGTTGCAACATTACCTCACGATCAGATAGTGTCGATTGCATACGATGCCATGCTTTCTCGATAGCTTGAGGACGAAGATCTAACTCGACATCGATTTCACCAACACTTTCAAAGTAACGTTCCAGTTCGTTATATATTTGAATCAGCTTCTGTTTTTCACCCTTTCGTGCCGAAACCTCTTCATTACAAAAGCAGTGTAAATCATTTAACAAACGCTTGATTTCAATCACAGTTGGTGGGACGGAACGCTCTTGCAAATATGAATTCTTTTCTCGACACCAATAAATAAATTGTTGCGCAAGGTCACGATATTCATGCACACGTCGTTGCGACTCCATATCGAACAAAGGGTGTATAGCAGGTGGCTCAGGAAACACATCATACAGAGAAGATATGTAAGTAATAAGAGATTTTTCATCGGGTTCATTAGTGTCGACATCTAAAATAAAAATATTGAAATATATTACAAAAGATTAATTTTGCAATTACTATTTTAAAGAATTAGGTAAACGCATTTGGGCATAAGTAATGCTTTGCCGTAGCCTTAAACAGCTTGTTTAAGAGGCGGGGCCTTTTTTTTTTTGGAAATCGCAATAATTGGGTATTACTTAATTAGAAAATAAAATTTCCAGAGAACGATTTCACCTACCACCATTACGAAGAGCAATATCTCAGCTTAAAAATAAGGCACCGGACACTGACTATTTACCAGTCGAGCTATTCAAACATAGCGGCAAAGAGTTAATAATCCTCTGCAGAATATGATATAAAGAGCGCATGCTCGCCGATTGGAACATAAATAAGTGTACTCTGCCCAATCCTAGTAGCAGTATTGCGCATATGAATGAGCCAATAGTCAACGAGCTGATTGGGCCTTATCAGTATAGCTTTAGGCCTAGTAGCGCATAACCATAGTCAAAATAAAGTCGGCTCTAAATAAGTTAAAGTCGACTTTAACATAAGCTGGCCACAGATGACGAACATGCTCGCCAACATGCTCGTGCTCAGGTGCATTTTTCTCGTTAGTGGCGGGGTTCGCGAACATGTTGGCCAAAAATCTAAATTTTTTGATTTTTGCCGAACCGCTCGCACACATGTTCGTCGTTAGTGGCGTGGTTCACGAACATTGCATTGAAAGCAACAACAACAACCTCATTTCCTGTTGACGATTGTGCAGTAAACACTGGAAATTACTGAATTGTATTGAATCCAAAAGAAATATATGCATGCTTAAGGATTTTATACGTATTTAATTAGTTTTTCATACAATGTTCTTCCAAATAACGCCCAAAAGTATGTTCAATATTTTTCACACAATTGTTTTGTAGGAAAATTTTATGATAAATGCTTATAAGGTCCTTAAAAGTGCATATAATTTTTCTGTTTAAAAACTGTATAGAAAAATTTCCTATGTATCTTGAAACCAAGACCTAATCCGGACTTTCTGAAAACGCCATCGTATTTAGTTGGGGTCTTTCAGTGTTTTTCTGTGACATTTTTGCCTCCCTACAGTGCAATTAAAAAAACATAACATAATCATATATATATATATATGCAAATCTAACTCATAGCAGGAGCATCATCCGCGCATTCATTGCCATCTTCCCACTTGAAGTACACATTTACAAATGATGATGCTAATGATTGCTAATTAACCTTCATTTGCGAAATTCCCTAATTCATTAAATAACACCGTAGGGAGGTCAAAATATCACAGAGAAACGCCGAGACACCCCAACTAAATTTTTGGCTGTAGAATACGATGGCATTTACAGAAAGTCAAAGTTAGCTCTTGTTTTCGAGATATTTAGGAAAGAAGTTTCAGAGCTCTGAAGGTAATTTTTTTTCCGTCTATAAACTTTACTCATGCTTCGAACCCTTTACGCGCATAAAAATTTTGACAGTTGCTCTTGCTTAATTGGGGCATTCTAAATTCAAAGTTTTCCCAAATTGGCTCCGGTTTTCGAGATAACGGTATTTAAAAATTACCATCAATTTGGACTTTTTTGTTAATAACTCAGTCAGTTTATGAGATAGATTGCCAAAATTTTGCACGTGACAATATTTTAGTATTACCTTAACTATTTCTGAAAATAATTGAAATCGGGTGACTATAACATATAGCTGCCATACAACCGATTTTTCAGATGTGGACATTCATGGGTATAACTTTATATATATAAACTTTATATGTATAAAATCCTCAAACAAGCATATATTTTCTTCATTTAAAAACTGTGTAATAGTTCTTTTAATTCTCTGTAAGACGATATAAAGTTCATCTAATTCATTTAATACGATATATGTGTTATCGGGCTTGAAATAAATGCCTATGGTGAAATTTCAAACTTGGTTGCACAAAAGTGCAATAACTAATGCAGATACGTGGAAATCGTATATGAGAAAATTGTTCACCTATTCATTTTGAATGAAAGTGTTTATGTTGCTTTTTCACGCAGAATGACTATTTTCGGAGTTATAAAAAAATAAGTGCAAAACCATATATCTGAACAATCAGTTGTATGGGAGCTATATGTTATAGTGACCCGATCTTGACAATTTTCAGGGAATAGATTAAGGTCAATACAAGTAGAAATTCTCCTAAGTTTCATGTGCTTAGCTGTTTGAATAGCAAAGCTATACCCCAAAATGTCCACATCTGAAAAATCGGTTGTATGGCAGCTATATGTTATAGTCACCCGATTTCAATTATTTTCAGAAATAGTTAAGGTAGTACTAAAATATTGTCACGTGCAAAGTTTTGGAAATCTATCTCATAAACTAACTGAGTTATTAACAAAAAAGTCCAAATTGATGGTAATTTTTAAATAACGTTATCTCGAAAACCGGAGCCAATTTGGGGAAACTAAAGGCGGCATTGAATTTAGAATGTCCCAATTAAGTAAGAACAACTATCAAAATTTTTATGCGAGGAAAGGGTTCCAAGCCTTAGTAAAGTTTATAGATGGAAAAAAAATTACCTTCGGAGCTCTGAAACTTCTTTCCTAAATATCTCGAAAACAAGAGCTAACTTTGACTTTCTGTAAATGCCATCGTATTCTACAGCCAAACATTAAGTTGACGTGTTTCGGCGTTTCTCTGTGATATTTCAAAAGTTAAAAATTTACCTACAGTGTAATTAGAATCAGTTCAACTAATTCCCATTAGATAATTGAAATTTTTATTCCAATGGTAATTTTTGATTTTTGCCGAACCGCTCGCGCACATGTTCGACGTTAGTGGCGTGGTTCACGAACATTGCATTGAAAGCAACAACAACAACAACCTCATTTCCTGTTGACGATTGAGCAGTAAACACTGGAAATTACTGAATTGCATTGAATCCAAACGAAATATATGCATGCTTAAGGATTTTATACGTATTTAATTAGTTTTTCATACAATGTTCTTCCAAATAACGCCCAAAAGTATGTTTCAATATTTTTCACACAATTGTTTTGTAGGAACATTTTATGATAAATGCTTATAATAATAATATAATAATACAATGGCGCTATTTTAACTCTGACGAGTTTTATGGCCGAGCTTCTCTCCCAATTCGAGGTGTGCTCCTTTTTGTTTTTCCTACTAATTGGGTGGACCTACAGTTTTATGCCGGCTCCGAACGGCGAATGCATTTTTTGTGAGAAGCTTTTTCATGGCAGATAAATGCTTATAAGGACTTTCTGAAAACGCCATCGTATTTAGTTGGGGTCTTTCAGTATTTTTCTGTGATATTTTTGCCTCCCTACAGTGCAATTAAAAAAACATAACATTATCATAAATATATATGCAAATCTAACTCATAGCAAGAGCATCATCCGCGCATTCATTGCCATCTTCCCACTTGAAGTACACATTTACAAATGATGATGCTAATGATTGCTAATTAACCTTCATTTGCGAAATTCTCTAATTCATTAAATAATTAGAATCAGTTCAACTAATTCCCATTAGATAATTGAAATTTTTATTCCAATGGTAATTCTAATTGCAAGTGTGGCCGCTGTGGTGCAGTGGGTAGAATGCTCGCCTGCTATGCCAGAGGTCTCGGCTTCAAACCTCAGTCCGAGCAAAACACCAAAAATTTTTCTAATTAGTAAAAACCCAATTATCGGGTTTTTTAAGAGCAGCGGTCACCTCTCGGCAGTGGGCGGCATACCCTCCGAGTATATTTCTGCCATGAAAATGCTTCTCACAAAAAATGCATTCGCCGTTCGGAGCCGGCATTAAACTGAAGGTCCACCCATTTAGTAGGAAAAACAAAAAGGAGCGCACCTCGAATTGGGAGAGAAGCTCGGCCATAAAACTCGCCAGAGTTATAATAGCGCCATTGTATTATATTATTATATACTTAATTCTAATTGCAATTAGTTGCCATTAGCAAAAAAATTGGTTGACCTTTACAATTAGAAATCTAATTGACTTCTGCTAATGCAATTAGATATTCAATTAGCTCGAATTAGGATCAATTATTTTGATAAAAATAAATTTTTTTCAAAGAATTATTGAAGTGAGCGAATAATGATGTAAGTCACTGTGTTATTGTGTGAAATGGAAATATGTGTGTGAAATTCATATAATGAATATTTTAGTTTTTTTTTTTGTTTTTGAGAATATGAAAATAATTGATTCTAATTCGAGCTAACTGAATATCTAATTGCATTATCAGAAGTCAATTAGATTTCTAATTGTACAGGTAACCCAATTTTTTTTTGCTAATGGCAACTAATTGCAATTAGATTTACCATTAGAATAAAAATTTCAATTATCTAATGGGAATTAGTTGAAATATTTCTAATTGTTTAATGAATTGGATAATATAAACCAATTGCATCAATTGCTAATTCTAATTTAATATGTATGTTCCAATCGTAGGTGTCAACATTGCCGAGTTAGCCATCACACACTGCTGCACAGGGCGAACGGAACTTCTGCCGCACCAAACGATAACATTAACGAAGCTAAGTTAACAACAGCAAACAGTCCGTTCTCAAAGTCAACGCAGGTTGTGAAAACGTCATTCTCGCTACAGCTCGCATCATGTTATATAATTTACCAGGAAACTCGATTACGGTACGGTCACTGTTGGACTCAGGTTCGCAACTTAACTTTGTCACTGAGCGTGTGACCCAGCATGGAGGATGGCTTCGTGTGTAGAAGTCCACGTAAGTGGGGAAAGCTTCTGACTGCCATCCACCTGGGGGTGGCCAGAGCGATTCTTTTGCATGCGGATCAAGCAGCTCACAACTTCCGCGCAGTGTCCTCTGGATAGCCACCGAACACCCGTTTGGTGGTGAACTAAAGTGAGAAGGCGACAACTCGACAAGGCCACTCCGTCGTATACGGTTTAAGGGTTTGTTGAGGGGAATAATTGCAGCGTCTGAACACCAGAAGGTGCGGCTATGAGCGGGCGTCTGTCTTGGAGCAAGCGGCTCGCTATATAAACGTGTAACAGTAAACAACTCCTGCAGTGCAGGTTGTGCTTCGGGCTTGGGACCCACCACATAAAAAATTCTATACAATGAAAAATCCAACAATGCCTCGGATGAGACCACCTCTTTTTAATGACGACCACGTTTAAAGGACTATGATTTGAGGGTATGCACCTGGAACGTCCCGACCCTTAATAGGGAAGGTGCCGCTGCCCAGCTGGTTGATGTCCTCGAAAACACAAAAGCAGACATCACCGATATTCAGGAAGTGCGATGGACGGGCATGACTCAAAGAAAATCGGGTCTTGCGCCATATACCACAGTGGCCATGCAGAGGAGCGTATATTTGGTGTTGGTTTTGTGGTGGGAAAGAGACTCAGCCGCCGAGTACTGTCGTTCACGCCAGTGAACGAGCGTCTAGCCACCATCCGCATCAAAGCGAGATTTTTCAACATATCTCTCATCTGCGCCCACGCCCCGACGGAAGAGAAGGACGATGCGATCAAAGACACTTTCTATGAGCAGTTAGGGCATGCCTACGACCGCTGCCCCCGTCACGACATTAAGATTGTGCTTGGCGATTTTAATGCCAGGGTGGGTAAGGAAGGTCTCTTTGGCAGCACAGTCGGAAAATTCAGTCTCCACGACGTAACCAGTCCCAATGGGACGAGGCTGATCGACTTCGCCGGGTCACGAAACATGGTCATTAGCAGTACCAGATTCCAGCACAAAAAAATACACCAAGCCACATTGCTGTCTCCTGATCGAAAAACGCGAAATCAAATTGATCACGTCATGATCGACGGCAGGCACAGCTCCAGCATCCTAGATGTGCGCACAATCCGTGGTCCCAATGTCGACCCCGACCACTATCTTGTAGCAGCCAAGGTACGCACCCGCCTCTGTGCAGCAAAGAATGTGCCAACAGGACAGCAAGGAAAGTTTGAAGTCGAAAGGCTGCACATGACGCAGACAGCCAATGAATACACCACTCGGCTCTCATTCCTGCTCTCTGAGAGCAACCCTTCACCAAACGATGTATCTGAGGAATGGGAACACATCGCTCGTTCACTTCGTATCGCCGCTGAGGAATCTATAGGATACAAGCGAGCCCACAAAAACACCTGGTACGACAAGGAATGTCGCGATGCCTCGGAAAGAAAGAACGTCGCCTACAGGGCTACATTGTGTGCGGGCGCAACGCGAAGCGTATGGGAGCGTTATCGAACGGCGAAGAAGGAAGAGGGGCGCCTTTTTCGAAAGAAGAAAAGGGAGGCTGAAAGGCGCGAGTGTGAAGAGCTTGAGATGCTGGCGGGTAGGAACGATGCTCGAAAATTCTATAAAAAAAAATCAGGCGGATGACTGAAGGTTTCAAGACCGGGGCAAATTCCTGCCGCAATGATAACGGTGATCTGGTAACTGATGTCCAGAGCATACTTAAGTTGTGGAGGGATCACTTCTCCTCCTTGCTAGATAATGGCAACAGTGAAAGTGCGGAAGGAGAAGATGTACGACCCGAATCCCCAATAGCAGATGATGGTAGGCATGTTCCACCACCTGATCATGACGAAGTGCGAATAGCAGTATCTAGGCTTAAGAATAACAAGGCCCCGGGCGCTGACGGCTTGCCAGCCGAGCTATTCAAACATGGTGGCGAAGAGTTGATAAGGAGCATGCATCAACTCCTATGCAGAATATGGTCGGACGAGCGCATGTCCGACGATTGGAACTTAAGTGTGCTCTGCCCAATCCACAAAAAAGGAGACTCCAGAGTACGTGCCAATTATCGTGGGATAAGCCTCCTGAATATCGCATATAAGGTCTTAGCAAGTGTATTGTGCGAAAGACTGAAGCCTATCGTCAACAATCTGATTGGACCATATCAGTGTGGCTTCAGACCTGGTAAATCTACCATCGACCAGATCTTCACAATACGACAAATACTGGAAAAAACCCATGAAAAAGGATCCGACACACACCATCTCTTTGTCGATTTTAAAGCCGCTTTTGATAGCACGAATAGGAACTGCCTGTATGCCGCAATGTCTGAATTTGGTTTCCCTGCTAAACTTATACGGCTATGCCAAATGACGTTGACAAACACCACCAGCTCCGTCAGAATTGGGAAGGTCCTCTCCGAGCCGTTCGAGACCAAACGAGGTTTCAGACAAGGTGACTCTCTTTCGTGCGACTTCTTCAATTTGATGCTGGAAAAGATAATACGAGCTGCAGAACTTAACCATACAGGAAGCATCTTATATCACAAGAGTGTGCAACTGCTGGCGTACGCCGATGACATCGACATCATTGGCACTAACACGCGCGCCGTATGTTCTGCCTTGTCCAAGCTGGATAAAGAGGTAAGAAAATGGGTTTGGCGGTCAACGAGGAAAAGACGAAGTACCTCCTGTCATCACACAAAGAAACAGCACGCCTTGGCAGCCACGTCAATGTTGATAGCTACAAATTCGAAATTGTTAAGGACTTCGTCTATCTGGGAACCAGCATTAACACCAAGAATGATGTCAGCACGGAGATCCAACGAAGAATCACACTTGCCAATAAATGCTACTTCGGACTAAGTAGGCAACTGAAAAGTAAAGTCCTCTCTCGACAAACAAAAATCACACTCTACAGGACGCTCATCGTTCCAGTCCTCATGTACGGCGCAGAAGCATGGACAATTTCAAAATCAGATGAGATGGCACTTGGAGTATTCGAGAGAAAAATTCTTCGTAAGATTTATGGACCGTTGCGCGTTGGCGTGGGCGAGTATCGACGGAGATTTAACGATGAGCTGTACGAGCTTTACACAGACATCGACATTGTTCAGCGAATAAAGATCCAGCGGCTGCGTTGGGCAGGTCATGTCGTGAGAATGGACGAAGGCGCTCCGGCCAAGAAAGCATTTCTATCGAAACCCGCTGAACGCAAAAGAAAGGGGAGACCTCCACTGCGTTGGGAAAATCAGGTGGACAGCGATGCTGCCTCCCTAGGTGTTACCAAGTGGCGCCATGCTGCACGAAACAGAAGCAATTGGCGCGCTCTGTTGTACTCGGCCAGAATCGTCTAGACGGTTAAGCGCCAATCAAGAAGAAGAAGAAGACCCAACTATGTGAAACTGACTTTAGAGCTCAAAAGTACATTAGAAGGAAGTGTAGAGCTTCAAAATACGAAAATAATGGCGTATCAATTTTAAAAATCTGATGAAAAATAACAAAGTTAAAATCAAAAAAAACATTTCGGCGGTATTTCGCGGGGTAAAAAAAAATTGTTTTTTTTTTTTTTTGTTCCTTAACCCATAACATAAGCTTAAAATTTAGGGGCGGACTTTTACAACTTTTTTATTTCGTAATCTATTCAGCCTTATCGTGAACTTCATGTGAACAAAATGTTCCCAAAAATTACAAAGCAAAACAAAAACAAAATGTGAAAAATTGTTATTGTTTTGCTTTATATTTTTCGAGGGAAATTTTTCACATGAAGTTCATGATAGGGCTGATTATTATTTCGTAGTCTAATGCCCATTTTAAAAATTTGTATCGATCATCCGACTAAGCGTATAAATATTATTGTTAGTGCAAAATTTAAGCCCTGTGTGACTTTTAATGACAGAGATGTCACGTTACAAATTTCTAAAGGACACTCTATAAATATATTTGTTAAAAGTAGGCGTGGTTATAAAACGAGCACGCGTATTACTGAAAGTGCCAAAAGTGTGTACCTACACCAAGTTTCGTCATAATATCTCAATTACACTGTGCAACAGCACTTTTGGGGGTGGAATAATTTCCACAATTCCCAACCGCAGATAAAACACATGTACTTCACAAAACCACTTTCAAGACTACTTTTAAATCACAACAATCAGTTGTATGGGAGCTATATGTTATAATGATGAGATCTTGACAATTTTTAGAAATACATGTTAAGGATACGTATGTCTAGCTTAACTAATTTTTTCCAACAGTGGGCACATATAACGGCACATATATGAGTACAATAAACCTGTATGAAGAAAGCATTAGAGTACAGAAAATATAAATGGGTTTGATCCCAATAAAAGTAAATATCGCTCCTGCGAATAAAAAAAGAGCTATGTAAATTTTCTCAAATTTTTTTGTATTGCATTTTTTACTAACCCTATTCATTGCTAACATTTCTGCATCCGGAGTTTTTCATATCCAGTTTGATTTAGAAGTTATCAAATACAGCTACATATGTGCGTGTAAATGTTCTGAAAAAAGGTATGCGCTTATAGGCAGAATGGCAATGGTCAGTTAATGAATTCGATACTCAACTTTTCCCAGAGTCCAACATAACTGTTAAGTTTTTTCTAAGTGTCCTAAAATAACACTTTCATGTAAACACAAAAGCATAACAGTTGAGCAACGCCGATAACAGTTATTGTTTACAGAATAGCTGTTTCCCTCAGTGGGAAACCTTTACTTTCAATTATTTTCCGTCACTTCTTCACCTTCTGGTGAACAGACGCTGCAGTTATTCCCCTCAACAAGCCCTTAAACCGAATATGTCGGAGTGGCCTTGTCGAGTTGTCGCCTTCTCACTTTAGTTCACCACCAAACGGGTGTTCGGTGGCTATCCAGAGGACACTGCGCGGAAGTCGTGAGCTGCTTGCTCCGCATGCAAAAGAATCGCTCTGGCCACCCCCAGGTGGATGGCAGTCAGAAGCTTTCCCCACTTACGTGGACTTTTACACACGAGGCCATCCTCCTAGTTGGGTCAGCTAACTTATTTGTATGTCCATGAATTATCCTCTTTGTTTTGCCAAATGAAAGTGCTTCAAAATTCATGACAATGTTGCCTTTAAATGGTTTTACTAAATTAATAAATAAAGAAGTTACGTCTCAAAATTTGTATTTTCCTATCTTCGAATTCAACGAAATACCGTTCGTTAGAAAATTTTCTCCAATTTCGTACCAAAGAACGTATATGGTACAACATACGCTCTTTGTCCGTACTTTAACGAACGGTGTTACATTGAGTCTTGGCTAGGTTCGAAGATAGGGAGACATCTCTCGATAAATATTTTTAAGAAATTTCATCAAATAAACACATCTTTTTTCCAATTCCTTTATTTTAACGAACGGTCGCATAATTTTCACTTGTTTTTATACCAGTGGTTGTTTTTTTCGCAAGTTTCTAACTCTTGCCGAAACGAATACGGCTATAGTTACAAAAAAAAAAGAACGTCAACCTTTCAGACAGGATCACACACTCTGGGCAAAGATAGCAGATATGTTTATTTACCGTAAGAAGCTTAATGTCATATTCAGATATTGGCCCAGGACAACAAGAACGGCGGAATATTACCACAGTAGTCATCCATATTGAATACGAATTAAATAGAGAAATAAAATTTGCAAGAGCGCACACAAAACACGTCTGTACTCAGCGCCAATTACATACATAAGAATACACTCGTATACCGAGTTTCAATCTGATATCTCAAAACCAGACGGTAATCGATAACCGAATTGGCAACATCGATACGTTTGCTGTCGCAGTTAATAATTCGATAATCTTCATTCGATGGATCATCGTAATTTGTGTTAATACGATTATCGGTTGGTTCACGACTGTGACGATTCGACTCCAGATTTTTTGTGTCTGACGAAAACTACTAAGCACTTTAAATTTTTGTCCGACGAAAACTAGCAATTTCGACCCTTGGATAACGAAAACTAGCACTTTCGTTTTTTGGCTGACGAAAACAATATATAAGTGCTACCTTTCGTATACAATTTTTAAATTGCCAGTTTTTACAGAAATTTTAAAAGTGCTAGTTTTCGTTAGGGTTGCCAGATACCTTTTCCGAAAAAATCAGTAAATTGCCTTCAAAAAAAAAAGAGAGAAAATCGTCTTTATTACTGGCATTTTGTTTTTGTTTCCGTATCGTTAACTGTGAATCAATAATGTGTTATGTTGTGTATGTGCTCAGTAATCATCATGTGTTATGTTGTGTATGTGCGCTCCAATCATCAATGTAAGCATAACCACCTCTCACCAATCACGAAATGTTTCCGATTTTTAATGGCCAGCAGCATAATGACCACGGCATAATTGTTTCATGGTTACAAACGTCAAATTTTTTAGTGTCGGCTAAAAATCAGTACAAGTCAGTACAAAACCCAAAAAATCAGTATTTCTTAAGGATTTTAAAACCATCAGTACGGGGCACGAAAAATCAGTATTGTACTGATCAAATCAGTACGTCTGGCAACCCCAGTTTTCGTATAATATGACGATATCACATTTATTACTTAGACATCTTTTCAACACAGCACAAAGCCTTCCTCTGAATAAGACGAATTGATTTTTTCTGGTTAACTGTTATTTCGTAGCTCTGCCTAAGTTATCGAAAGCTTACGTAAATTTGTAAAATGCATACATACCTTCCGGATCCAATAGGCGCGTAACCCCATACTCTTTTTCAACGACATTAAATGCTTTTTCCAAACGATCACGTGGTTGTTCCGTTCTTGCTTTTCTCCAGTCAAGTAAATCTGGCCGATTTCGATGCACTAATGCGGAGAATGCAAGTCCGTCTCGCCAAGACGCTGTGAAGTCGTTTACCCTCACACCAGGATATCGTAGAGTTGAACGGCGAGCCCAACATAGCAATGCTTCTCGTGCGGAAACATTGTCCTCTTTTCCAACAACTATGTCCGAAATCTATCAAATAAAAGATAGAGATGAGCGATACTTCTATTGCTATTTTCTCTGATTTTGAACTGCTATTGCTGGCTCAACAAAAAATGTGTATGCTTGCGACATAATTCACATTAAGTACATTCACACTACATCTAGGGTTCCAACGATACAATTAAAGTATCGATACTTCTATTCGCTTCTAGTATCGCTAAAAAGTATCGGTACTCGAGTATGTATCGGATGAAAAGCATCTATACCTACGTAGTATCGGAAATCGTTAAAGAGCCTTATTCTAAAAGTCAGGAACTGAGCAAAATTTTCGTATTATTCCAAAGGGGAAATTTAAGGTACTACCTCAATAGGCATGGTAGCTTAATTTTCCTGTTGCAATAATACGAAAATGGTGTTTAAAGTTCCTAATTTTTTACCTTTAAATTATGTAAACGCGCCAGAATAAGACTATAAAAAGAAAAATTGTAATAAATTATATACATGCACTAAATGCATTTATTTAATGAGTATCAGTATAATAAGTTTTTATTTCAGTCTCTTTTTACATATATGTAGTTCTTAAAAATATTTAATTTAAAGTCAATTAAATTTGATTTTAGAATCTTTGGGCCTTTAAATTTATTCATAGGTACAAATAAACGAGATCAGATGTCTTTATTTCTTAAATTAATAGAGGACATTACTTAAAAATATCTTTTTTGGCACGCTGCACAGTGCCGCGAAGGTGGACAAAAATACAAAAATCGACTGACTTGAAACATAGATGTTTTGATGTCAAGTTACAGTTAAAACCCCAACTAAAAGAAATTCGAAAGTTATTTTGTGATAAAAACAACTTTCAGCCTCACACACCCCCTCAAAGTTCACCTATTTTCTACATACCATTTCATTTCGGCGCTTCGCACATTCCTAGCAAGATCAACCTTTGCAATTTGATAAAGATATATGCGACAAACCAAAAAATGTATGGTTCATGAAAAAAAAAAACAAATATACAAATATTTTTTTTTATTAATAAATAAATATATGATTAAAAATACCAAAATCCGAAAATTGGTGAACTTTGGAGGCAAAAAAAAAAAACATCATGAAATTCCTTGAAATTTTTTTTGTTTTTGGTAGTTTGGACCTTCTACTGACAGAAACAGTCGAAATCTCTTCCACCTTTTTCCAATATTTGAAAATTTTCAATTTTGAAGAAGTGACTAAATGCCCTTTTTTTGTATTATTTTGGCTGATCTAAATTTATAATATTTTTTGTGAATGCCCTAAGATCTAAATTTTTTGTTCGTTTTTCAAAATTAAGGTGTTGAATTAAAGCTAAAGTGCCAAAAAAAAATATTAGAGGGGAATGAAAGGGAGAAAGACAGAAAAGGAGAGGTAAGAGAAACGGAAGCGGAAATGTGACGGGAAAGCAAAAATAAAACGGAAGCGGAAATAAAAGGAAAGGGAAAGATAAATGGAAAGGGAATAATAGAGGGAAAGGGAGTGCGATACTAATACGAAGAAAAAAGGTATAAAGACATTTTTTCCTTCACTTTTTATTAAATTTATCTGACTTTTGCTGAGGTATTTTAAAGTGTGCCGTTTTTCGTTTCTAATGCCTACAATAGGTAGAGGGCCAAAGCAAAGCTTGGCCGGGTACAGCTAGTATATATATAAAAATTAAGCGTATTCCTTTGTCGCCGGCTTTCGCCCAAACGTGTGGAGGGATTTTGACCAAATTTACACACCAGGTGAGTACCTTGCCCTAGATGGTCTATATATCATATATAATATAATACAATGGCGCTTTATAACTCTGACGAGTTTTATGGCCGAACTTCTCTCCCAATTCGAGGTGTGCTCCTTTTTGTTTTTCCTACTAATTGGGTGGACCTACAGTTTTATGCCGGCTCCGAACGGCGAATGCATTTTTTGTGAGAAGCTTTTTCATGGCAGAAATACCCTCGGAGGGTATGCCGCCCACTGCCGAGAGGTGGCCGCTGCTCTTAAAAAGCCCAATAATTGGATACTTTTTGGTTGCTTGTTTTTCCGACAGGGTAGGAATATGATGTATTGTGGAACGATCCTCCGTCATCCCTTGTCAAGTTAGTCTCAACATAAGGTAAAAATATTGGGGCGGACTTTTACAGCTGAAAACAGCTGGGTAATCTAACTGAGTTTTTCGTCCATAAAATATTTTTTTTTCACTTGGATAAAATCACCAAAAATAAAGTATTCATCGTGTTTGCAATCGAACAGCCTAATTTTTAAATCAATACAAGTTTCCTGATTTTTAAATCTTCTTATTAAAACCCTAATTTGAAAATAAAAAGTATTGTAAAAAATATTTCTTCTAAATAGCACTTTAGAAACCCGAATTTTTTTTATCATTTTTATTTAGTGCACGAAAAAATTCCTGGCCCTGCCGTAGAGTACGTAATTATCTCATATGACGCACACCAATATTCAGTACCCTACTATAAATATTTCAAGAGATCTTAGCTGTGAAAGTTTCAGTTTGTATAGGAGGTGCCCATCCCTGCTTTACCAAGATCTAGTATTTTTATCCGTTAAGTACGTTATTATCTAATCACCCTCACACCAATTGTCAGTACTCTACTACGAATATTTCAAATTATTTCGCTGTGAAAGTTTCAGCGTGTATGGGAGGTGCCCATCCCTGCTTTGCGGAGACCTAGTATTTTTATCCGTTAAAAACGTTATTATCTCATCAGCCCTTACACCAATTGTCAGTACTCTACTACGAATATTTCAAGAGATTTTCGCTTTGAAAGTTTCAGTTTGTATGGGAGGTGCCCATCCCTGCTTTACCAAAACCTAGTATTTTTATCCGTTAAGTACGTTATTATCTCATCAGCCCTTACACCAATTGTCAGTACTCTACTACGAATATTTCAAGAGATTTTCGCTGTGAAAGTTTCAGCGTGTATGGGAGGTGCACATTCCTGCTTTACCAAAACCTAGTATTTTTATCCGTTAAGTACTTTATTATCTCATCAGCCCTTACACCAATTGTCAATACTCTACTGCATAGATGCCCACGAAGCTGCTCGCGAGCACAGCGCTGTCGCAGAGCCATATATGTATACTGACGTGACGTAGCAAAGCACTGCTTCAGTCAACTTTGCCGTTGGTTGTTTTTCTTCTGAATTTTAGCTCGTGGTTGCCAGCTCCGTAACCGTTATGCGCAATTATGAATGCAAGTAAATAATTTTTATTTGCGAAAATGACCACAATGTGTGATGACGTGCACGAATTAGAGTTCTTTATTGTCAAAAACTATAATTCCGAATACGATTGTAGCATAATGGTGAGATATGCTGCCTACGGACCAAAGAGCGTAGGTTCGAGTCCCGAGTAGCGCATTTTTTTTTGTTTGTGAGAAATTTTTCTCCTCACGTTTACAAAACATTGTATAAAAATGTTTATTAAGAATTTCTTTCCAAACGTGAAATGCAATTATAGAATTAGGGTTCCTTTTCGTTGATTCAGCAGTTACTATTAAATGAATTACAAGTTTTATATTAAAGATTTTCGAAACGTTTTGCTTACTGAAGTAAGTTTATTGTAAAGTTATAACAAATGTATTTTGCATATTGGGATATTTATTATATTTCCATATACATACGTATGAATATGATTTTTACAGAAACATTGGTGTCTAATACTTTTTGGCAAGGCTGTATATTTATATTTATCATTTGAGTGTGAGATGTATTTACGTACAAGTATTTTAAATAACAAAGGTGGAAAATTATCATTAGCCTAAAATCATCATTAGCAAACAAAAAACACCTCAGTTCGGTGCCATTACAGAGAAGTGGCAACTCACGTTTCTAGCTACCAAACGCCATGCATCAACACTACGACAAAATGAGACTGTATTTGTGTGGGCATCTATGCTCTACTGCGAATATTTCAAGAGATTTTCGCTGTGATTTAAGTTTGTATGGGAGGTGCCCATCCCTGCTTGGCCAAGACCTATCGTTTTCATCTTTTGAGTACGTAATTATCTCATATGCTCCCGCACCAATTTTCAGTACTCTACTACAAACATTTCAAGAGATTTTCGATGTGAAAGTTTCAGTTTGTATGGGAGGTGCCCATCCCTGCTTGGCCAAGACCTGGAGCTTTTATCCATTGAGTACGTAATTATCTCATATGCCCTCACACCAATTTTCAATACCCTACTACAAACATTTCAAGAGATATTCGCTATGAAAGTTCCAGTTTATATGGGAGGAAACTGCCCATCCCTGATTTAGCAAGCCCTAGATTGTTTATCCGTTGTGTATATAATTACGTAATATTCCTTCACACAAATTTTCATTATTCTAGTACAAATATTTCAAGAGATATTACGAAAAAAAGGAAAATTTTTTATGAGGTGCCCATCCCTGCCTTTCAATCAGATTAAAAATATGCCTATAGTAATTACCGGGTGAAAATACCTAGGCGTGAAAATTTTCGTGAGGATCCGTTCAGCGCTTTTCTCGCCAATTGAGTTTAAACACAACTTCCATTTCACATTTATAATATAAGTTATATATATATAATCAGGATCACGGAAACGTCTCGAACAATTTTCATGAAATTTAGAATGCAGGGAGCTTCGCGAGCGAATTCTCGAAAAATTTAATTTTTTCCCAACTTTTATCCCGGGTCCAGAGATATGGGTCAAAACGTGGACTTGGATGACCCTGGAAGGTTTCTAAGCAATATTGGTATCAAATGAAAGGTCTTGATGAGGACTTCAACATAGAATACTTTTAATTGTGATGTCTAGGCCGGGTCCCTAGATATGGGTCAAAATGTGGACCCGAATGACACTCGAATGTTTCTGAGCTATATTGGTATCAAATGTAAGGTTTTGATGAGGACTTCAACATAGAACTCTTTTAATTGTGATTCCAATTTTCATGAGATTTCGTATACAAGGGGTCTCGGTCGCACACTTCTGAAAAGTTTCACTTTTCAACTAATTTTTATATTCTGATCTGGCAAAAAATTTGTTTGTATCCCGGCATCATCTGTAGAGTCTGAACGCATTTTTCAATAAAGCTGGTTTAATGTTAGCGATAAGCAGACGAGTTTAGAACCAAAAACAGTCGATATGTTATTATTCTTACAAAAAATTTGAATGAATCGTAAAATCAGTGTGTATTTTTAAAAAAAAGGCAACGAAAAATAATTGGATTTGAAAAAACATATAAAATGGGTCGACGGTCTTGGCTATCGATAGTTTGACACCTCTAAAAAGTAATATTATGAGATTTTTAAATTAAAAAATATGTACATATGTATATGCACTATTTACCATTTTATAAGCATTTGCATTATTATTTTTTTCATACAACTCAGTGGATTTGGATATTCTTACAAATGTGCAATACAAGGTTTTTAAAATTGCATGGTTTCAACACTATACCTTCATTACCACAGGTTTAAATTGAATTGCAGGTACTGTTTGTGTGCGATGTGAAGGCAGTGTTGTTGAAAATACCATATCGTCAAAGGAACTACGATTTAATATTGTAAGTTTACGTGAAACATTTTTGATAACACGACGAGACCCATTGTTGACTGGTTTTGAAATTCTGATACTATCAATACTGCGCCCGAATATTTCCGTTGAAATGTATTTTTTATATATCGCCTTTCCAGTGGATCTCGGTAACAGGACTGAGTTTTCGAATTGATTCGACGTATCAGAGTAATATAGCGCCGTATTTCCCGAAACTTCACTGTTAACCCTATTTAGCTGTGAACCATACATGTTGTCTCTTTCGTAATATATTGATTTAATAAAATACTTTTGTTACTGGTAATATAATGGTATTGTATTCTGCCGTTGTAAAATTTCCAAGAATATAAGCGTATGTGTTTACACTATGATGGTCCCCAAATACATGGAGTAAAATTGTATATCATATTTCTTCAACCTCACCCCTAGGTCTATGATAATATAGTCGAAGATACTACATATAGATTTTTGTCCCAATTGGAGACCGTTATGGGGTGTCAAAATTCAGGAAACTCTATGGAGACTCAAAAAATCGATAGTCCTGAACTCAAGGATACCAAATATAAATTTTGGTCCCGATCGGAGACGGATGAGGGGTGTCGCAAAGGAGTCAAATTTCAGATAACCATATGGAACCGACGCAGTGCAATAACGGCCGCGGAATGAAAAAAGCGCGACAGGCGAAAAATTGGAACAAAAAATCGCGCTCTCCCTTTCTTCTTCTTTTTCTTAGACTTCCCTTTCCCTCTACTTTCTTTTTTCCTTTCTCTTTCATCTCCGTTTCCTTTTTCTTTTGCTTTTCCTTTCCCTATCGCTCTCCCTTACCACTCTTTTCTCTCACCCTGTACATTCCCCCTTTCCCCCTCCCAATCTCTCTCCTATCTCACCTCCTCTCTCTCATTCTATTAGCGTTTTCTTCCCCTCCCTTTCCCATTCTTATTTTTCTGTTCGAAAAGAAAAAAGCTGCAAAAAAATAATATTAATGCTTATAAAAAAAATTATTTCATAATTTGAAAGTGTGAACTATTGCCTACAACATGGTGAAGAAATATTCGATTAATCGCCTAAAAATAAGATTTTTCATAATGACAAAAGTAGCCTAATTATTGCGTTTTGAAAAAGGCACTTTTAGTCAAATGGGAGAAAGATTATTTAAGAGAAAGGCGCAGGTGGATTCAAGAATTTAAATGCAGTAAAATTGAATTGTCCGATATAGTTTGCCTTATTTATAAATTTCAGGTACCATATGAAAGGGATTGAGCTGGAAATTAGTAATTTATTAAAAATTTTACAACAAGGGTTGCCACCTGTTCAAAAATTCAGTTTTACGCTACAGTTTGTGTGATTTTTAAATTTGAGGTGTCATATGAAAGGGCCATGCGTGAAAATAAGTAAATTATTATATTATTTTTATAAAAAGGGTTGCCACCTGTTCACAATTTAATTTTTACGCTATATTCTGTTTGATGTTTAGATCAGGGCTGCACATTAACGTTATTTTTTATCAATAACCGAAAAAAAAATTTGTTTTCAATTCAACTTTGAAAAATTTTAACGTTGAATGCTTTTTTTTTTTGATATATTTTTTATTGCATCATTATTTGAGAATATAACAATTTTTATAAAATCTTAACCTAGAATACAACTCGTTATTCGTTGCCACTGCTTCAAATAATATAATAATATAATATAATACAATGGCGCTATTATAACTCTGACGAGTTTTATGGCCGAGTTTCTCTCCCAATTCAAGGTGTGCTCCTTTTTGTTTTTCCTACTAATTGGGTGGACCTACAGTTTTATGCCGGCTCCGAACGGCGAATGCATTTTTTGTGAGAAGCTTCTTCATGGCAGAAATACACTCGGAGGGTATGCCGCCCACTGCCGAGAGGTGACCGCTGCTCCAATAATTGGATTTTTACTAATTAGAAATTTTTTTTTGGTGTTTGCTCGGACTGGGGTTTGAACCCGAGACCTCTGGGATAGCAGGCGATCACTCTACCCACTGCACCACAGCGGCAGATTTGGATGAAAAGCAATTTTATTTAATATAAAATAAATACTTGTGAAGACATATCTGTAATAGTTAGGCTGACCATAAATATGAATCGAAAATGAGGGACAAAATTTCAAATGATATAAGTACGAACATATGTATATTTATGAAACTTGAAATCGTAAAAAATATTTATTCATCAAATAATAGGCTTACAAACATATGTAATTCACATTCTCTTCAGACTTTTTGCTTTAACAAAAATAAATAAATTTGTAAGTTTAATTATAGGTATCTACAATAAAGCAAGCATAATGCTACGATAAAAAAGAATTTGGTAACTTAGTTTAATGTCCACAAATCAATTTTAATACGATTTACCAATTTCTCTCAAATTAATTTGCCACACAGCAACCACAAAAATTACATTCCAACAAACATATACAGTGAAACCTCCCTTGGGCGGACACTCACCGTCGGGCAGATTTTATCCGCCCAAGAGAGGTGTCCGCTTAAGGGTGTGGGTTCCTATTTTAGAAATTTTTTGGATTTTAAAGGATTTATTTATTCATATTTCACTAAAAAAAAAACAAGGATTCTTATGTCTTCAAAATTTCACTTAAATACATAAATATGTACATATACATATCGCTCATTTGCTGCAAGACCGGCATAAATCAAAAAACGTGATTTTTTAGTTAATGATGCAGAATTGGATACTTGGTGTTGATTTTCATTTATGGATATGTTAAATATATTATACTGAATTGGTTTGTTTTGAATTTGTAGGATTTCCTATTTTCTGTGTAAGATTGGAGTCAGTTGAAAACTTTAAAAGCGTTTTCTGGACAATCGATTTTTTTTACTTATGCCGGTCTTGCAGCAAATGAGCGATATGTACATATGTATGTCAGAGGCGGGCGCTTCATACAAGCCGAGAAGCCCGGCTTGCGTACATATTTTCGTTCATTTCATTTTACGAATTTCTTTAAAATCTGGTTATTTTACGTTTTAAATGTGTTTACTATTTAAGTTCTCAATAATATAGCCCCCACTGTAACATACGGTGCCTAAAAGTATTCTAAGAAAATAGCGCAAATACACCACCAATCCACCTCACCAATCGACCTCACCAAAGAACGTAAATAGATTTACGTTCTTTGACCTCACAATGTGTATTTTGTTTGCACAGCCAATCACAGCACAGTTAGCATGCCTTAACGTTTCCACACATTGGCTTTTACCTGGCTTTCAAAACAGAATAACATAGCTTGTTTTCTCGCTTTCTCTAAGGAGAAATCAATTGCTTATTTTCAGACTTAAATTGAAAAAAAAAACTAGCAAAGCACTTTTTTTATTTTTCACATTAAATTTGTATGCGAATGTGAAGCTGGCTTCGGCATTCAGTATTCACAGCCATATGCATATTTGATTTGATTTTCGTTTGCATGTACATACATACTTATGCACGTAATTTCTTACATGTGCATGTATCAAATACCAGATTATAAAAGCGTTGATTGTGATATTTGGCGACTATTGGCAAAATATCAAGATAATTTTAAAAAGCGACGGAAATCAAAATCAAATAAAATTTCACGACTTTTGGTAATTGGACCTCAGTTTTTCAAACACTAAAGCACCCATTTTTTTGATATTAGATAATAAGCAAAGTGTAGCAAGTGGCTACTACTAAAATTTCCGTCGGTATAAGGAAACTAAAAATACCTCTGCGCTTTCGTGTGAGATTTCCCTATAAGTTTGGCGTCATCAATCAATTCAATTGAGTTCTTCCCAATTTATTCTAATAATTTCTCCTCTGCTTTTGTAGATAATTCTGATGGTAAAAAACTTGAATTTACTTTCGACTTAGCCAGGTTTGTTGATATGCTGACTTAAAGTAGCTACAGCTAAAATACCAAAAGTCAAAAACATATGTACCTACATATCTTCATAAGATTCATTGTATATAAAAACTTAAAAATTCTTTATCATCCTCATTTTTTAAATTAAATGTGTTTAGGATTTAAAAATAAAAATTTTTAAATTAAAAATTAAAATGAATGGAATAAAAGCGAAAGTTTTTGGTTCAAAATCTCATAGTGCTTAAAATAAAAATAAAGATTTTTAAATTTAAAAATGTATTGTATTTACATTATTTTTAAACACGTTTTTATATCTATCAAGAAAAAATATCTTAAGTTTAAAAATATTAATTTTTATTTTAAGCGCTATGAGATTTTGAATCAAAAACTTTCGTTTTTATTCCATTAATTTTCATTTTTAATTTAAACATGTTTCTTTTTAAATCCTAAATATATTTTAATTTCAAAAATTCAATTTGTAATTTAAAAATTTTTCATTTTTAAAGTAAAAATGACTTGGTTTAAATCGGGCATTATAAAAATAAAAATTTTATTTTTAATTCCTTTTCTCTGATTGTACAAACAAAAAAATGTGTATCAGGAAAACAAAGATAAAAAAATACATATGAAGACAACAAAAAAAAAAAATAAACGAGAAAACACAAACTTCAAATACCCGAATTGTTGGAATGCCCGTACAAACATACGGGTAATAAGCAAACAAAGGAGTGTTCGAGAATTTGAAAAGCATTTATTCGTGCTACTCGAAAATGTTAAAAAAACGCGAGAGCTCTAAATCAAATTCAATAACGGAACGCAATCAGACTTCTAGATAATACAGCAAAGAAAATTACATAAATAACTAATGGTTATACTTCACACATAGGCTTGCCCAGACAATTTATGCTGGGTCCGCCACTGATGTATGTATGTATGTATATACATAAAGTATTAACATACATACATATGAAATTACAATTTCAAATTTCTGCAACAATTCAAATGCAATAAGGTCTTCCGTGCAAAATCTTTTCAAATTTGAAACTGCAGTCAAAGCCATTTCGTTCGAGGAGATTGCATTACCTACTTTCAGCGGTAGTTAGTATTGGTACTATCATCTTCAATGGTTTCGACGTTTTCGTCAGTTAGAACATCTAACCGGAAATCCGTGAATGTTGTTATATCTTCCAATAAAGTCATGCGGACATTTATTTTAGTTGGTGATTCCCCTTTTATCGTAGCGCTTTTTACCTAACGAACATTCAGCGAACTTTTTTATATTGCTATACATACTTATATTTTGTTCCGCATAAGAGGAGTTCGTGTCCGCCTAACAGAGGTTTTTATGAGATTTTTTATGAAAAAAAATCTAAGTGTCCGTTGACGAGAGGTTCGTGTCCGCTTAATAGAAGTTTTTAGTTCATTTCAATAGTAAATAACAGTCCGCGTCCGGCCAAGAGAGTGTCCGCCTAAGAGAGGGCAATTTGTTCTAAAAATTGAACCTAAACCTTGGTGCATGAAAAAATGTCCGCTCAAGGGAGGTGTCCGCCTATGAGAGGTGTCCGTTAGGGGAGGTTTCTCTGTAGTCAATGAGGATGGTAGTTGTTATCGATAACTACTTAAATTCTGATGAGAAAAAGCGCTGCCACCTCAACCTTTTTAATATAAAACAGATTTTAAACAAAAAGGGGAATATTCATAGTCAAAATAAAATATTGATTTTAACTAACTTAAAATCAGATTTTATCAAGACTATGAATATGTCCCAAAATAAATAAATGAGGGACAAATGAGGGACACTAGCAAAAAAAACAGAACATTTTGAGGTTTTCCGAAAAAACAAAAATACGAGGGACAGACGTCTGAAAACCAGAACGGTCCCTCAAAAAACAGAACGGATGGTCAGCCTAGTAATAGTATACTTATGTGAGTATTTTTTGGCTTTACTTATAGTATGTATATACGTAATTACATTTTATATTCGGCTTGATGTTCTTCATTTTCATTTTCATTATATAGTATGTATTTATGCCGTCGGAATGGAGTGGAATTCCAATCAGCTGGTTGTATAGTATTAAAAGACCGACTTGAGGACAGGATCCTCGAGAAAACAATTGTGTGTTGCAAAAGTAAATGCTGTTGCAGTTTACGGATTGGAAGCAATTCCAATAAGCTGCATGCATGAAATGAGTTTTTACGGCCTAATGGGATAGGATCGTACGGAACACTCATGTATTAGTAAAGGCTGTTGCAGCTTTTGGAATGGAAGGAATTGCAGTAAATTGCATTTTTTGAAATTTGGAGGTTGTACGACCCAATAGGATAGGCTCCTCGAAGTTTTAATTTTAGTGGCTCTAGCCTTGGTCACAATTAAGCAGAATATCCTTTCTTTTTAACCGCTTAGGATACCTCTGTTCTAATAGATTCTTAGACAATATATTTGGATGGTTGACTAGCCTGCCTGTGTAATTAGATTGTATTTTTGTTATTTCTGCACTTACAGTGTTTATCTTTAGGTCGCTATGGATAGCGGAATTTTTCATATACCAAGGCGCTCTACATATTGACCTTAACGTTTTTGATTGCAGTCTATGGATTCTTTCTAAGGTGGATTTGGATGCAGAACCCCAAAGTTGCATCCCATATATCCAAGATGGTTTAATCATCATGTTAAATAATAGTAATTTGTTCTCTAAGCTCAATTTGGATTTTGGACCAATTTGTTTATTTTCAACTTAGATTGAACTATTTTGTTATCAATGTGATTTTTCCATGTCAATCTTCTATCCAGTGTGATACCAAGGTATGTTACGAAGTCTTTCTGGGGTATCGTTTCACCATTTATTGTAACTGAAGGGAATGTGTCTCTTTTTAGCGTAAAAGTTACTTGGATGCATTTGGACTCATTGACTTTAATTCTCCAGGTCGAAAGCCACTCCTCTAGTGTTTTTAGATGGTGCTGTAGTCGACTTGTAGCCACGATGGGATTTGAGTGGACGCTTAGAATTGCTGTGTCATCCGCAAAAGTTGATGTTAGAAGATTTTCGTTTGTTGGAAGATCACTTGTAAAAATTAAGTATAGAATGGGACCTAAAACGCTTCCTTGTGGGACTCCTGCAGATATATAGTAACTTCCTGTGGTATAGCTTTTTTGCCTTACTCGAAATTTTCTTTCAGTTAGAAAGCATTCTAGAATCGCGCAAATGTTATATGGAAGTGTGCGTCTTAGTTTGTAGAATAGCCCTTCCAGCCATACTTTGTCGAAGGCCTGTGCCACATCTAAGAATACTGCAGTGCAATATAGTTTGGTTTCAAAAGCGGACCGTATGTTTGATACGATTCTATGCACTTGCTCTATCGTACCATGTTTCTCTCTAAAGCCAAATTGGTGACTTGGTATGGTCCCATGCAATTCCAAGATGGGCTGCATTTTTCTCAGCAACAATTTTTCAAATATTTTGGAAAAAATTGAGATTAGGCTTATTGGTCTATAAGAGCTCACCACTGTCGGGTTTTTGCCTGGTTTGGGAATCATTATTATTTCGGATAGTCTCCACGTTTCAGGAAATTGGCATAGGTTTAGGAGATTGTTGAAAATATATAGTAATAACTTAGTTCCAACTGGAGGGAGCTGTTTTATCATTTCGCCCGTTATCCTGTCATACCCAGGTGCCTTGTTTTTCTGAATGTCATTAGAAAGAACATTGATCAAGTCGTTTATATGGAATCGAAGGGCAACTGCTGGTAAGGGCGAAACAGTTTCAAGGGGGATGTTGTTGCCTTGATGAGAGGTAAATAAAGTTGAAAGATGACATGCAAATGCGATCCCTTTCTCTTGGTCGCTTCGAGCAAAGTCGCCATTATGCAACCGTAATGGAGGGTCCCGCAGGACTGGCCTTTTGAAATTTTTAAGTGCGCGCCACAGGGAGTATTCTGTTGCAGGTGTGGCTGATAGTGATATCAATCTATTTTCAAAATCTGTTTCCCTGCTAGTCTCCAATAGTTCTTGAAGTTCTTTCGTGCATTTGTTTAATTCGTATTTCAGAGATGGAGAACGGAGCCTTTGCCAGTCTCTCCTAAGTTTTCTTTTCTTCAATACTAAGTTCGTGATGGCTTCCCCCTTCAGGAAACTGGGATTTTGGGCACATGTTCTTTTAATCCGTGAGTTGGTTGCTACTCTTGCTGCCATTTGGAGAGCGTTAGTGAAACCGATAATCGCACTGTCCACCTCGCCAGGTGACTTGAGGCTTGCATTTAAGTTAATATGGGAACTTATGTATTTTTTGTACTTAAGCCAGTTAGTATATTTATTAGTTAAGCTAGGATTTAGTTCGTAAAAAGTTGGGGTTGTGTTAATAGTTATAAGGCTAGGTGAGTGATCGGATGATAGATCGAAAAGTGATTTTATCTGAACTCTTTCTCGCTCTAGGCCGCGAGTAATACCAAAGTCGATGACGTCGGGTGTTTTGCTTCTATCATCAGGCCAATATGTTGGTTGACCGGCGGAAATTATATCTAAACTATTGATTTGAATAGCTTTGAACAGGTTTCTTCCCTTTGGTGATATTAATCTAGATCCCCAAAAATTATGTTTTGCGTTATAATCTCCCGCTGCAGGGAATTTTGTGCCTAACTTGGAGAAGAATTCAGTGAATTGGGATTCTGTTATATTGTAGCGGGGGGACAATATATTGCAGCTATGGTCATCCCACCAGAAATATCATCTATATGAACGGATGTTGAGTGGACGTAATCTTTGCAATATTCTTCCAGAACATGATGTCTAATTATTTTTTTTTTTAAGTATACCGGTTCCACCTCTAGCTTTTCCTTCCGGCTGTTTGGTGTCGTAGAAAGCAAAGCCGTCAATACTAAAATGATTGAAAACTGTCAAGTGAGTTTCGGACAATAGCATTATGTCTATTTGGTGGCTTTCTGGGAATATCTGGAGTTCATTCCGGTGTTGGCTTACACCGTTGGCATTCCAATAACCTATATTGAGGGAATTCATGGTCTTGTTAAGACTGTTTGTAGTAGGAAGTTTCGGTTCCTAATTAATTTTTGCATCATATTTTGCACTGATTTCATATGATCTTGCATCATTTGCACAAAGCTGTTTAACGTTTTTTCCAAATTTGTAGATGGAGTGGGAGTCTCCTGCGTTTCTGGCTCCCTCATACCTTTCAGGACTTCTGAATATGTCCTGAAACGATTCTGAGGAACGTTCTTATAGGTCGTATTTGGAACATTTTGTGGTTTTGGAACTAGTTGGATCTTTGGGGTTGAGGCGCCACTAGTGGTTTTCTGAGTACTCTTTTCCTTTAAGGAAGTATACTCCGGGCAGCCCCTGTAATTCGCAGTGTGATTTTCTCCGCAATTGCTACATTTCTTTAATTGCGAGTTGTCTCTTGGTTTCACACAATCCTTGGAGGTATGTAAATCCCCACATATAACACAAACACTAGGCAAGGTGCAGTATCGCTTAGTGTGCCCAAACTCCTGACAGTTGTGGCATTGTACAGGTCCCACCCGTTTGTGTGGTTCTTCCACAGTGATACGACGGTGCAGAAGGTACCGCAGGTTGTATATGGGATGTAGATCTCCCTTCTTTAAGAGTTGGAACTCTGGATCTATTTTTACTCGAAACATTGGCTGTGGTACGTTCGATTTATTTTTTATATTATGTACATATCGTACTTTAAACCCTTCCTCTTTTAGAGCATTCTCAATTTCAGTGGGACTTACGGAATTTTCTATTCCTTTTAACACAACTGACAAGCCGCGGCTACTTTTCAGCTGGAATGTGTAGAAAGACTTTTTGTTTTTTTCAAAGTCGTTAATTACTTTACAGAAGTATTCCTCACCGTACGTTTGGATTTTTACTTCCTGGATATTTCCCTTTTTAAGGGGTACAATGTGGAAATTCTTTTCCCCTATCAATACTATCAAGTTGTTTACAAGTATGCCAGAACTTGGTTCTCTTAGGTAGATTGGTGGAGGTTTGGATTTTTTTTGCGGTATTTCCGGAGTCTTATCATCAATTTGGGCAAGGAGGCTAAATTTGTTATTGGCTAGTGCTACTTGTGGTACATCATTTGGTGGTTCTTTCACCGTGGAATTTTTTAAAAGCTTATTTGGTTTACCACTTTTCTCCGTGGACCGCTTTCTTTTTTACTAATATATAGCGGTCCATTCCGGTCTGAACCTTTTCGCCCACTTTTTGCATTTCACTACTCGTTTTAGAGCTAGATGCAGCTGTTGTGTTCTTTGAATTCGCTAAGGATAGGGATGTAGGAAATTGCGGAATATTTCCAGGAATAGCGGGTGAGCAGGATCATGCTCTTTGATCGTCTTTTTTATCTTTACGCACGTTTAGGTTGGTTTCATTGGTACTGCACCTCAATGTGAAATACCCATTGTTCCTCAATATGTTATTGTTAGAGTGAGTGCCTGGAGCACTCATGTATTTTATTTTATTTTATTTTATTTTATTTTATTTTATTTTATTTTATTTTATTTTAATCTGTTTTATTTTTATTTTATTTATTTTATTTTATTTATTTATTTCCTTTTATTTGTATTTTATTTATATATATATATATGTATATTATCAATTTGGACTTGTGCAGTGCACTAACTGCCGGCAATGCAGTTCACCGGAAATGCAGGAGTTCAGCTGATCCAACTGTCGAAAGGGGTTTTCAGCGCCACCTGCTGGTACAGCACAGCTGATACAACTCTGCGCAAAACAGAATTTTGCTTAGTATGTATGTATTTATATGTTTATCTTTATGTATGTATGTATGTACATATATAAATAAGTATTTATTAAAACTATTAAGTTCTTAAATACTTATCTTTTGTAGAACTTTCACGATCCCGTCGGAGTAGGAAAATCGCTTCCCAAATTTCTCGGCACAAATTTTAATTGAAAAGCCGATTAATAACGAGAAAATATGAAAATTAATAACAATAATCACGGAGCGATAAAATTTGGCTTATGAAGCTGCCAGTGTTGTCGAATGCTTAACAAAAAGACACTGTTTTGATAATTGTCAAAAAACATTATCAAAAAAAATTTCGTTTCGGTAGCCAACAAAAAAAATTATCAAAAAAAAAATAACGTTAATAAAAATTCAAAGTAAAATGAAGCCGTAAGCCCGAAACAATTTTTTTATTATTATTTTGTTTTTGATGATCAACGAAACGAAATAATTTTGATAATTTTTTTTTTGATAATCAACGAAACGAAATAATTTCAATAATTTTTATTTGATATTCAACAAAACAAAATTTTTGGTAGATATCGTTGTGCAGCCTTGGTTTAGATTTGAGGTGTAAGGTGTAATATGAAAGTGCTTTGCCTCAAAATGAGTAATTTATCATAATTTTAACAAAGAGTGTTGCCACCAGTTCCAAAATTTATTTTTACTCGACAGTTTGATTTTTAAATTTAAAGTGTCATATGAAATGACCTTGCCGGGCATATGAAAATGCTTGGCCTGAAAATGAGTAATTGATTACGATTTTTATAAAACGATTTGCCACCTGTTAAAAAATTTATTTTTACCCTACAGTTTGTCCGGGTCTTGCCCTGTAATAAAAAGAAAGGGGAGGGGAAAATGAAAGGAACGGAAATGGCGAATTAAAAGAAGCTAAAAAGGGATGATTCGGAAAATAAAATGAATAAAGGGAAGAGGAAGCGCAAATAAAAGGGAAAGGAGAAAAGAAAGAGAGGTACGACCTTTTAGCTATATGGATAAAATAGTGTAGAAAATTATTCGCATTAAAACTTCACTATGGGACTCCTTGGGCAAAATTTTTGTATACAAAATCTAGGTCGACGGAAAATAAAAATAAACAGTAATTATGTACATTAGACTGGGTTGGTCCACATACGAAATAAAAAAGTTGGAAAAGTCCGCCCCTAAATTTGAAGCTTATGTTGAGAGGGTTAAGGGACACAAAAAAAAATTTTTTTTGACCCCGCGAAATGCCGCCGAATTTGTTTTTTTATTGTAACTCTGTTATTTATAATCCGATTTTTAAAATCGGTGGTGCAGTGGGTAGAGTGCTCGCCTGCTATGCAAGAGGTCTCGGGTTCAAACCACGGTCCGAGCCAAGCACCAAAACAATTTTTCTAATTAGTAAAAATCCAATTATTGGGTTTTTTAAGAGCAGCGGTCACCTCTCGGCAGTGGGCGGCATACCCTCCGAGAGTATTTCTGCCATGAAAAAGCTTCTCACAAAAAATGCATTCGCCGTTCGGAGCCGGCATAAAACTGTAGGTCCACCCAATTAGTAGGAAAAACAAAAAGGAGCACACCTCGAATTGGGAGAGAAGCTCGGCCATAAAACTCGTCAGAATTTATAACTCTCTCTCTATCGTTTTAAAAGAAATTGATTTTCTAATACTTTACTTTCGATTTTATTTTTGGCCGCTTTCACCCAGTGTGGGTCGTCAAGAAAAAAAGAACGAAGAGCGAACGCCAGATCCGGAAAAACAAATACCAGAGGGCGCTACTCATGCTGAAAAGCTAAAAAATGGTGACTCTCCCCTTGTTCGAAGGAAATGGAAAGATACAAGAAGGTGATTGAGGAGTTTGAAATCTACGAACGCGAGTTTCAGGCTTCTAAACCACCTCCAACAACAACAACTGACGCCAGTGAAAATTCTCAAAAGAGAAATAGATCCGACAATGACAACAACAGCAACATCACTGATGCGACAAAGAAGCTTCAAAACTAAAATATGGAACCCATATAAGGAGGCACTAAGGAAAGACAAGGCCGAGTCCTGGAAATCCTTTTGCTCTTCAATAGAAAACAGCCGAGAATCCTCCAGACTGAGCAAAATTCTGTCCAAGATTCACACAAGACCCCATTTCGTAAGAGGTGGGGACGGTGAATGGACAACCTCAGAAGAGAACTCCCTAGAAACTCTTATAAATGCGCATTTCCCGGGTAGTAAAAGGGCCTCGACCAGCGCAACTCAGCCAGTGGAACTAGTACTACCAGACGGGATGTCAGAATCGATCATTAGCAGGGAAAAAATCGCGTACGCCATCAATAGCTTCTCTCCATACAAATCGCCAGGCCCAGATGAAATCTATCCCATAATGCTACAAAAGCTAGGAGATCCCTTGACACTGGCTGGAAAGGGTATATAAAGCTAGTATAGCCATAACCCACATTCCATTAAGCTGGAGAAGAGTCAAGGTCATCTTCCTACCTAAAGCAGGGAAAAGATCCTACGAGCAGGCCAAAGACTACAGACCCATTAGCCAAACCTCCTTCCCCTTAAAGGTCTTGGAAAGGCTCATTGACATCCATATAAGAGCAATCATACTTACTTACTTACTTAATTGGCACGTAACCGTCTAAACGATTCTGGCCGAGTTCAATAAATTGCGCCAGCTATTTCTTTTTCGTGCAGCATGGCGCCACTTAGGAATACCTTTGGAGTCAGTATCACCGTCCACCTGATCTTCCCAACGCAGTGGAGGCCTCCCTTTTCTTCTGCGTTCAGCGGGTTTCGATAGAAATACTTTCTTGGCTGGAGCACCTTCATCCATTCTCACGACATGACCTGCCCAGCGCAGCCGCTGGATCTTTATTCGCTGAACAATGTCGATGTCTGCGTACAGCTCGTCGTTAAATCTCCGTCGATAATATAATATAATTAATACAATGGCGCTATTATAACTCTGACGAGTTTTATGGCCGAGCTTCTCTCCCAATTCGAGGTGTGCTCCTTTTTGTTTTTCCTACTAATTGGGTGGACCTACAGTTTTATGCCGGCTCCGAACGGCGAATGCATTTTTTGTGAGAAGCTTTTTCATGGTAGAAATACACTCGGAGGGTATGCCGCCCACTGCCGAGAGGTGACCGCTGCTCTTAAAAAATCCAATAATTGGATTTTTACTAATTAGAAAAATTGTTTTTGGTGTTTGGCTCGGACCGTGGTTTGAACCCGAGACCTCTTGCATAGCAGGCGAGCACTCTACCCACTGCACCACAGCGGCCGTCTCCGTCGATACTCGCTCTCTCTAACGCGCAAAGGTCCATAAATCCTCCGAAGAACTTTCCTCTCGAATACTCCAAGCGCCATCTCATCTGATTTTGATATAGTCCATGCTTCTGCGCCATACATGAGGACTGGAACGATGAGTGTCCTGTAGAGTGTGATTTTTGTTTGTCGAGAGAGGACTTTACTTTTCAGTTGCCTACTTAGTCCGAAGTAGCATTTATTGGCAAGAGTGATTCTTCGTTGGATTTCAGTGCTGAGATTATATTTGGTGTGAATGACGGTTCCCAAATAGACGAAGTCCTTAACTGTTTCGAATTTGTAGCTATCAACAGTGACGTGGCTGCCAAGGCGTGCTGTTTCTTTGTGTGTTGACAGGAGGTACTTCGTCTTGTCCTCGTTGACCGCCAAACCCATTTTCTTAGCCTCTTTATCCAGCTTGGAGAAAGCAGAACATACGGCGCGCGTGTTAGTGCCAATGATGTCGATGTCATCGGCGTACGCAGTTGCACACTCTTGTGATATAAGATGCTTCCTGTATGGTTAAGTTCTGCAGCTCGTATTATCTTTTCCAGCATCAAGTTGAAGAAGTCACACGAAAGGGAGTCACCTTGTCTGAAACCTCATTTGGTCTCGAATGGCTAGGAGAGGTCCTTCTTAATTCTGACGGTGCTGGTGGTGTTAGTCAACGTAATTTGGCATAGCCGTATAAGTTTTGCAGGGAAACCAAATTCAGACATTGCGGAATATAGGCAATTCCTATTCGTGCTATCAACAGCGGCTTTAAAATCGACAAAGAGATGGTGTCTGTCGGTTCCTTTTTCATGAGCTTTTTCCAGGATTTGGCGTATTGTGAAGATCTGGTCGATGGTAGATTTACCAGGTCTGAAGCCGCACTGATAAGGTCCAATCAGGGGCCTGTAACACAAGCACTAGAATCCCAACAAGTGTACAAGAAAGTTTCACAAGTGTAGATTTTCCGTAACATAAAGTGGATTGTAGTAACTGGCTTAATACCTGTAATTATTGGAATTTTTAAACAATTGTAGCTATGTTTCATAACATAACATGCACACTTTTACAAGTAAGTGACGGAATTATCAACAATTGTGTAAAAATTTCTACCTATGTTAAAGGTAGCCTTGGTTCATTACAGTGGCATATTTCAGTAAGAAAACATCGCTTTGTTGTTGATATGTGGTCAAGCGATTCCGAAAATGAGAGCGAAAATGCTCACGAAACGTATTGGTACCGCCAAAGAATCAACTTTTACATGCTGAAAGACGGAGAATTTGTGGAAAGGTTCAAACTTAGCCGAGAAGATTGTCAAGCTCTTCTTGAACGTGTAGGCCCAGCAATCGCTAATGCTACGACTTGATGGTATGGCTTGTCACCATTACAGAAACTTCTCATTTAACTGCATTGGTTCGGAAACGGAGGGCAATACAATGGGGTATCTGACATGCATGGAGTACCAAAAATGGCAGTCTGCAGATGTGTTTACGATGTTGTTAGTGCAGTGAACGAAATAAAGTTTAGTTTCAATGGCCCGACAATAAAAAGGACGAAGTATCACGTTTTCATTACAGGGTTTCCTGGATACTTTGGAAGTTCTTAAGCATAACACGCACACATACTTTCATTTTCATATAATTTATATGTGGGTCCAGCCAGACCCAAGTGTACCGAATGTAATGTGTTAGTGAACATATCGGTATAACTAGCTTAGTATATGAGATACCAACATACTTTTTTACAGGTCTGTAGAAAACTAAACTTTAGTAAGGTACCTGAAATTTCAAGCATCTAGCTCAATTTATAGAACCCTTTTTCGTATTTTGAAAATGAAAACGGTCTGGCTGGAACCAAGTGTCAGACGAAGGGTTAAAGTTTTATTATGTAAGTGCGGATTGGCCCGGCGGTCTTCACGATGCGCGAGTGCTCTTTTTCGTAGAATGGAAAATAGTTGGCGACACCATATGAACGCGGTGATTCTTAGAGATTAAACGTATCTCTTACGTGATGGTTAATTTCATAAATATATCACGATCCCACGAACCCAGCGCAAAAAATGCATTTGGCATACTGAAATTATTTCCATTTATGGATATTTACAAGTGTATAATATTTTACTTGTAGGAACAATTGTATGAAAAATTGTTGTGTTACGGGAAATTGGAGAACTTGTAGGTATAAGTGAATTACTACTAACTTGTGGATTTGTTACAATTGTAGGTTTGTGTTATAGGCCCCAGCTTGTTGACGGTGGGCTTCAATCTTTCGCACAATACACTTGCTAAGACCTTATATGCGATACTCAGAAGGCTTATCCCACGATAATTGGTGCGTATTGTGGAATCTCCTTTTTTGTGGATTGGGCAGAGCACACTTAAGTTCCAATTGTCGGGCATGCGTTCGTCCGACCATATTCTGCATAGGAGTTGATGCATGCTCCTTATCAACTCTTCGCCACCATGTTTGAATAGCTCGGCTGGCAAGCCGTCAGCGCCCGGGGCTTTGTTATTTTTAAGCCGAGACATTGCTATTCGCACTTCGTCATGATCGGGTGGTGGAACATGCCTACCATCATCTGCTATTGAGGATTCAGGTCGAACATCTTCTTCTTCCGCAATTTCATTGTTGTCGTTATCTAGCAAGGAGGAGAAGTGGTCCCTCCACAACTTAAGTACACTCTGGACATCAGTTACCAGATCACCGTTATTATTCCGGAAGAAATTTGTCCCGGTCTTGAAACCTTCAGTCATCCGCCTGACTTTTTGATAAAATTTTCGAACATCATTCCTATCCGCCAGGATCTCAAGCTCCTCACACTCACGCCTTTCGGCCTCCCTTTTCTTCATTCGAAAAAAGCGCCTCTCTTCCCTCTTAGCCGTCCGATAACGCTCCCGTACGCTTCGTGTTGCGCCTGCACGCAATGTAGCTCTGTAGACGGCGTTCTTTCTTTCCGCGGCGTTCCTTATCGTACCAGGTGTTTTTTCTGTGGGCTCGCTGGTATCCAATAGTTTCCTCAGCGGCGGTGAGAAGTGAACGAGCGATGTATTCCCATTCCTCGGATACATCGTTTGGTGGAGGGTTGCTCTCAGAGAGCAGGGTGAGATCCGGGTGGAGTATTCGTGGGCTGTCTGCGTCATGTGCAGCCTTTCGACTTCAAACTTTCCTTGCTGTCCTGTTGGCACATTCTTTGCTGCACAGAGGCGGGTGCGTACCTTGGCTGCCACAAGATAATGGTCCGAATCGATATTGGGACCACGGATTGTGCGCACATCTAGGATGCTGGAGCTGTGTCTGCCGTCGATCATGACGTGATCGATCTGATTTCGCGTTTTTCGATCAGGTGACAGCCATGTGACTTGGTGCATTTTTTTGTGCTGGAATCTGGTACTGCTAATGACCATGTTTCGGGACCCGGCGAAATCGATCAGCCTAGTCCCATTGGGTCTAGTTATGTCGTGGATACTGAATTTTTCGACTGTGCCGCCAAAGATACCTTCCTTACCCACCCTGGCATTAATATCGCCAAGCACGATCTTTTTATCGCGGCGGGGGCAGCGATCATAGGTTTGTTCTAACAGCTGATAGAAGGAGTCTTCGGTCGCATCGTCCTTCTCTTCCGTCGGGGCGTGGGCACAGATGAGCGTTATGTTGAAGTACTTCGCTTTGATGCGGATGGTTGCTAGACGCTCGTTCACTGGCGTGAAAAACAGTACTCGGCGGGTGAGCCTCTTTCCCACCACAAAACCAACACCAAATATGTGCTCCAAGAGCAATCATAACAGGGCCTAAACTCTCTAAATCTCAACACGCTTACATGAAGGGCAGGTCCACTGAAACAGCTCTTCATGAGCTAGTAATCACCATAGAAAAATAACTAAAATACAAGCAATTCCTTGATACCGAAGGCGCTTTCAATAACATCGAGATCAACCAGATCCTTCGAAGGTCTAGCTATCAACTACCACATATGCAGATGGGTTCAATCTATGTTGAGCAACAGAAAAAATCAAGCCAGCATGGGTTCGGTCAAGGCTACGCGCTACGTGAGGAGGGGCACACCACAGGGTGGCGTTCTCCCTCTACTATGGGTTGAGGCTGTGAACGAAATACTACTCGAGCTCAACAAAAACAGAGTAAAGGTAGTCGCGTATGCTGACAATAATAGTATCGGGCCCGTTTCCGTCGACATTAAGTGAAATAATCCATGCAGCATTTAACAAACGGAAATCATGGGCCGCCATAAGCGGACTCAGTATAAATCCTAGCAAAACCGAACTGGTGCTATTCAGCAACAGAAATAAAATACCATAATTCAGAATGTCTTCTATAGACGGCAATACTCTCTGGGTGTCGAAATAGATCGAAAACTGAATTGGAAGACAAAAATTCAAAAGAGGGCGGAAGAGGCACAAATAGCAAAAGAACATTCAACAGTTAAATTTGAAAAAATCACTGTACATATCAAACCGAAAAATATGTAAGCATGCACTGATATGTTTGTATATCAGTTTAAAAAGCGTCATATAAAACGCAATAATTTTTGTGCTTTAATTAGAGCGCTTTACATTACTCGGTGCGGTATCGGATCGACATTTTTGGTTTTTACCGAAGGTATACCGAAACCTTACTGACCACATGTATTTCAATTGGCACTTCCACATTAGTGTTGCATACATGAAATCGGAGCGGATTAATTTCGGTATACCGCAACGCGGTAAGACCGGTCAGCAAAATTTTAGGAATTACTGCATACATTTTTGCGGCGTAATAAAAGAAGAAGAACAAAGTCAGTAAAAAACTCGTTTCGGTTATAAATGTAGCAAGTTATAATCATGCCTATTACGGTATCCGACGGATGCCACTCCCGCGAATGCCATCCGATTCGCACTCCCCTCGCCGGTCAAATTTCACGCTATTCCCATAACCGTCGGATTACTGCTTTATCGATTCACCCTGCGTATCATGTCAAAAGCTTTTTTACATTTTACTACATTGTCAGTTGTGATTTATTTGAATTTTGAAAGAATATAATTGAATAAATTGAAGAAAAATTTATTTTTTTTTTTGCAAATGGAAGTACTCTTTGTTGTGTTTGCGGACTTGAAGCTGTTCCAATTTTGTACTTCTGCATTTGGTCTCGAATTATTAACGGATGGTTCGCAATCAACGCTTATATTTTGATCATCGCGCTACATAGCCTACCAAAATGTCTTCCAGTGAACTTCTGCGTTTTGTCCTCCACCTGTAACTTGCATTTGGAAGCGGTTATTTGTTAGCTTGATCTTAATACAGGATTTGGATTCAGACCAAGTAATTTTGATGTTGGTCCCAAAGCATTCAAATCCGTGCTTAATGTTGTCCAAAACTCAGATCAACTTCTGGAGACTGCTTGCTCATGTTATTTTGCGATATTTTCGTTAAGCTTCTTCCGCTCAATCAAAAAAGAAAACTGCCCACGTTTTTCGTACGAATTCCATTTAAAAATAAAATTAACTCATATATGTATATTTACTTAAAATATATGTATGAATTATTTTGTTATTCGTTAAATTTCATTGTAATTTACTACGCAATGAAAATTAAATTTTTTAAATTTCTATTGAATCCGCACCAAGTTTATGACGAATCGAAATCAAAAGAAATTACAGCTACTGCGTTTCGATTACGGTTATAGGAATGCGGTGAATCCTCGAACTGCTTTATCAACATGTTTTTTATTCCCGGACTGCATTGACGATCGGTTATGAGAATATCAAATTTTATCAAAACGATTCGCATTCCCTGCGAAAGGCATCCGCCGGATACCGTAATAGGCATAATAGTCTTCGTCTTCGCTAGAAGACATTATTGTTATTATTGAGTGATTTGTTGAAGTTAAAAATTTTGTTTTGCAAATTTCGATGTTTGTTTTCCTATTTTCTGCCGATTACGCACCGAAAGTATTCCCACAAGTGTGAAAAACACAGCAACGCGGAATCGTTTCGGTAAGCTTTAAATACCAAGCAAAAAATGTCGATCCGATGTCATACCGAGTAATGTGAAAAGGCCCTTAGTGAGATAAAATCAAATAAATATAGTTGTTTTTGGCGACCTATAACTTTAATAATTTTTTCTTTGCTGGCTTCAGGTCAATTGAAACACAAAAAAAAAACTCCGATTTGCTTTATTTCCAACAAATGAACTCTTCCGCATTTATTGATCTGTTGGATAGTGTGCTAATTACATTTCTGGACGATATCCCCGAAGAAAATCCAATATTTCAACAGGATAATGCGCCAATTCATAAAGCATTGGCAGTAAGCAATTGGTTTCAAGACAAAAACTTAAGCGTTTTAACGTGGCCAGCTTTAAGTCCAGACTTAAATCCAATAGAGAATATATGGGGGATCATGTCTAACCGGATTGATTCGAGCGGACGACAGTGCTCCAGCCTGGCACAACTCCGTGCGGAAATTAACAATATATGGAAAGAAATTCCTGTATCTGAACTTCAGCAGCTAATTATCACGATGCCGGCGAATGGAAGAAGTAATTAAACAGACTGGTGGTCATACTCATTATTAAAGTATATTTTTGCCTAACATTTTGGCAATTAAAAGATATGGAAGTATAATTATTTCATTTGGAATTATCTGTAGATCATCATTGCAATTGTTGCAAAACTGAATTTAAGTATCTAATATCTTGGATGTGTGCATTTATTATTATATCATAAAAATACATTAAAATGTTTTCGCTGAAATAATACCACAGATATGTGAAGAGTAGCCTTCTTTGGAAGTGTATTTATTTCTATGAGTGTACGTGTACAGATAACATATCAGATTGCTTTAAAAGCAGTAAAGCACTGGTTACCATAAATATTATTCAGTCACTTTTTCACCAAACACATTAACTTTACGCAGTATTTTATTTAGTTAGGTAAGTAGGCAGTTTAAAACATACAATCCAACGTCCTTCTTCCTAATTGTTTGTTTCACAAACGTTAAATGTAAACAGTCGGAAAATTAAAACAGTGCGGGTGATGCGAATCTAGTGTCGGCTAAATAGGGCTATTCAAGAAAAGGTTATTGACGCGAGGCATGATGCTATGTTTTTGTACTGACATAGTAAAAATCAGTACAAATCAGTACGCAATCCAAAAAATCAGTATTTTTTAAGGAATTTAAAAACATGAGTACATGCCATGAAAAAGCAGTATTGTACTGATGAAATCAGAACGTCTGGCAACCGTCCCCGATCGGGACCAAAATGTATATATGGTATCCTGGAGTACAGGACTATCGATTTTGATCAGTAGATATAAAAAAATGTGATGTAATTTTTTGGCCTCTATATGGTAATATAAACTTTGACCCCTGTGCAACACCCCTTAACTGTATCCGAATGGGAACAAAATTTATATTTAATATATTTGAGTGCAGAACTATCGATTTCGGGCATTAGATATAAAAAAAAATTAATTTTATTTTTTGAATCCCCATAGAGTTTTCTAAACTTTGAACCCTATGCGACACCCCTTCACCGTATCCGATCGGGACCAAAATTTATATGTGATATCTTTGACTGCGGTGGTACCGATGTAGGGGACGAGACCGCAGAAAATTGTTAATTTGAGTTTTAAGGACCACCCTAATGTATTCACAAATATCACAAAACAATCACTTAAAATATCAATTAGGAGTCAACTCAAAATGAAACTGTTATTTTGCACTTGCACTATACGGTGAATGATAGCGAAATGTCATTTATCTACAAATCTTTTCTTTTTTTTTTTAAGAAATAATACAACCGTTATAAAATTAATGTAAATTCAAAATTTATTTATTCTAATTAACAATAATAGAAAGTGGCATCGAAGCGAAGGCCCTCACAGTCATTCACTGTTATTGCATTAAATATTTAGAATAATCGCAAAGAGCGAAGAGACAAATACGTCCGCTCTGGTCTAGATTTCAACAGAAACTAACACCTAAACATTTCACATATGTATGTAGGCACTAAACCACCAAATTTACACATGTATATACATAAGTATTTCCGAAGACAAAATTAATACATTTGTCCACCTACTTAAGCGCCCACTAACTGCTGCTATTGGTTATGCCGCCCACTAACCAACCAATTTATCATACTACAACGTCGTACGATAAATCGCATTCTCAACCACCAACGTTCCAACTTAGACGTACGATTTATCGTCAAACATCGTTTTTAACACGCTTTTATTAGTTTCACCTGTATGTATGTATGTATGTATGTATGTAAACAAGTTACGTATACGCAGCAGTGTTGTCACCCAAAAATTTTCGAGGGAAGTGAAGCGGCTGAAAAATCGAAGTGATTCGAAGTAAATCGAAGTGAAGCGCGCCTAAATGGGTGTTCTTACGTTCAGTGTTCCCGCGAGGTCAAGAAAATTTGGATCGTAAAAACAGAATAATACATATGTATATTGTTTTTAAGTATCATCTCAAAGAAAAACTATTAAAACTTCATATAAAAGAAAATGCTTCAACTTCATAACGATATGTTATTTTTTATTATTTCTACAATGCAAAAAAATCCATCAAATTCAAATGTACACATATTGACACTAAAATAGGTGTAAAAATTTTTCTTTAGCAGCCTTACAGAATTCGCAATTAAAATTATATGAAGTAATGTACTTTACTAAAACGAATAACATATCGCACCTTAAATCATAAAGTGCCACAACTCAAAATTAAAAAAATTTCAGGAGAGCCAAAAAACTTTTTTCATTACAAGCAATCGTATGGCAAAGGGCCAGGTATAATGGTTATTTTTCGGTCGAAAGAGACAGTTATTCAAAAGTTTTTTTGTGGCAATCGCTAGAGATATGTTCCTTATACCCGTTTATGAAAAGAACTCGATTTCGAAAAATTTTGAGTTGTGCCACTCTTTGATTTAGGGTGCGATATGTTAACATTATTTCATTTAATTTATTTAAACGAAAGTCATATCAGATAAACAAAAATCCCCTGAACACAGATTTTTTTTTTCAAAATTTTAAAAATAATTCAGTTAAAAAATTTTTAATTAATTGATTTTTTTAGGTAGTATATCTGCCATTGTATTGTCTAACTTTTGGTTATACGGGAATTGGCTTAGCCATTCCATACAAATGACATTTGCATAGCGGAAAAGTTCAAACCCCAATCAAGTGTGCTTTGGGTCGTTTTCTTGTTGATAAATCCTTGTATATGACATGTTTTCTTGGCAATATGACAGCTTAAGATTCTGTTAAATATCCCTGTACTTTGTAACGGTCAATGTGTCCTTTAGCGAAAATAACAGACCAACGCTTTACCAAGTTGCACTTCCTTAAACCATCATGTTTCCACCCCAAGCTAAATAGTCCATTTAATGCATCACAGATCGAATTCTTTGTTGTAAACTTTGTGGGCATGACTCCAGCAGTTCAGTACGCCGCCCAAATGGCAAAGGATTTGCACCATGCTATACCTAAAAGACCATTAGGCATGGGGGTGGAAACATAATGTGTCTTCCACCTCTCAATAAGGGATGCCATATCTAATGATTGTATAAACATCTACGTCTTGCATAAGTGCATATGCAAGTATGTGTACATTAAGCCGTATCACGTTATATGGACAAAAAAAAAGTTTAGTGTGTGTCAGTTTTATTTGAACACTTATGTCGAAAAAATATTTTTGGTGTAAAAAGTTTTTTTTTAGGCCCGCGTTAAAAACAGCTAAATCGCGTTTTTTGTAATAACTTCCTTATTTGATGTCCGATCTCTATGATCTTAATGTCGCAGAAAAGGTCTCGCTCAGCACTATATTTGGCCCATATAAAGTTGCGACCTCAAAGGTTGTCCTGAGTTTTACCTTTAAAAATTTTGGAGTTACTATCCCTAGATTTTTTTATTTTTATCACTAATACAAAGCTCTCAAAAAACCATGAGGACTCCGCTAAAAAGGTTGTAGCCTTTACTCACAAACAAAAAATTAAAAAAAAAAAAATTTTATCAAAACGATTCGCATTCCCTGCGAAAGGCATCCGCCGGATACCGTAATAGGCATAATAGTCTTCGTCTTCGCTAGAAGACATTATTGTTATTATTGAGTGATTTGTTGAAGTTAAAAATTTTGTTTTGCAAATTTCGATGTTTGTTTTCCTATTTTCTGCCGATTACGCACCGAAAGTATTCCCACAAGTGTGAAAAACACAGCAACGCGGAATCGTTTCGGTAAGCTTTAAATACCAAGCAAAAAATGTCGATCCGATGTCATACCGAGTAATGTGAAAAGGCCCTTAGTGAGATAAAATCAAATAAATGTAGTTGTTTTTGGCGACCTATAACTTTAATAATTTTTTCTTTGCTGGCTTCAGGTCAATTGAAACACAAAAAAAAACTCCGATTTGCTTTATTTCCAACAAATGAACTCTTCCGCATTTATTGATCTGTTGGATAGTGTGCTAATTACATTTCTGGACGATATCCCCGAAGAAAATCCAATATTTCAACAGGATAATGCGCCAATTCATAAAGCATTGGCAGTAAGCAATTGGTTTCAAGACAAAAACTTAAGCGTTTTAACGTGGCCAGCTTTAAGTCCAGACTTAAATCCAATAGAGAATATATGGGGGATCATGTCTAACCGGATTGATTCGAGCGGACGACAGTGCTCCAGCCTGGCACAACTCCGTGCGGAAATTAACAATATATGGAAAGAAATTCCTGTATCTGAACTTCAGCAGCTAATTATCACGATGCCGGCGAATGGAAGAAGTAATTAAACAGTCTGGTGGTCATACTCATTATTAAAGTATATTTTTGCCTAACATTTTGGCAATTAAAAGATATGGAAGTATAATTATTTCATTTGGAATTATCTGTAGATCATCATTGCAATTGTTGCAAAACTGAATTTAAGTATCTAATATCTTGGATGTGTGCATTTATTATTATATCATAAAAATACATTAAAATGTTTTCGCTGAAATAATACCACAGATATGTGAAGAGTAGCCTTCTTTGGAAGTGTATTTATTTCTATGAGTGTACGTGTACAGATAACATATCAGATTGCTTTAAAAGCAGTAAAGCACTGGTTACCATAAATATTATTCAGTCACTTTTTCACCAAACACATTAACTTTACGCAGTATTTTATTTAGTTAGGTAAGTAGGCAGTTTAAAACATACAATCCAACGTCCTTCTTCCTAATTGTTTGTTTCACAAACGTTAAATGTAAACAGTCGGAAAATTAAAACAGTGCGGGTGATGCGAATCTAGTGTCGGCTAAATAGGGCTATTCAAGAAAAGGTTATTGACGCGAGGCATGATGCTATGTTTTTGTACTGACATAGTAAAAATCAGTACAAATCAGTACGCAATCCAAAAAATCAGTATTTTTTAAGGAATTTAAAAACATGAGTACATGCCATGAAAAATCAGTATTGTACTGATGAAATCAGAACGTCTGGCAACCGTCCCCGATCGGGACCAAAATGTATATATGGTATCCTGGAGTACAGGACTATCGATTTTGATCAGTAGATATAAAAAAATGTGATGTAATTTTTTGGCCTCTATATGGTAATATAAACTTTGACCCCTGTGCAACACCCCTTAACTGTATCCGAATGGGAACAAAATTTATATTTAATATATTTGAGTGCAGAACTATCGATTTCGGGCATTAGATATAAAAAAAAATTAATTTTATTTTTTGAATCCCCATAGAGTTTTCTAAACTTTGAACCCTATGCGACACCCCTTCACCGTATCCGATCGGGACCAAAATTTATATGTGATATCTTTGACTGCGGTGGTACCGATGTAGGGGACGAGACCGCAGAAAATTGTTAATTTGAGTTTTAAGGACCACCCTAATGTATTCACAAATATCACAAAACAATCACTTAAAATATCAATTAGGAGTCAACTCAAAATGAAACTGTTATTTTGCACTTGCACTATACGGTGAATGATAGCGAAATGTCATTTATCTACAAATCTTTTCTTTTTTTTTTTAAGAAATAATACAACCGTTATAAAATTAATGTAAATTCAAAATTTATTTATTCTAATTAACAATAATAGAAAGTGGCATCGAAGCGAAGGCCCTCACAGTCATTCACTGTTATTGCATTAAATATTTAGAATAATCGCAAAGAGCGAAGAGACAAATACGTCCGCTCTGGTCTAGATTTCAACAGAAACTAACACCTAAACATTTCACATATGTATGTAGGCACTAAACCACCAAATTTACACATGTATATACATAAGTATTTCCGAAGACAAAATTAATACATTTGTCCACCTACTTAAGCGCCCACTAACTGCTGCTATTGGTTATGCCGCCCACTAACCAACCAATTTATCATACTACAACGTCGTACGATAAATCGCATTCTCAACCACCAACGTTCCAACTTAGACGTACGATTTATCGTCAAACATCGTTTTTAACACGCTTTTATTAGTTTCACCTGTATGTATGTATGTATGTATGTAAACAAGTTACGTATACGCAGCAGTGTTGTCACCCAAAAATTTTCGAGGGAAGTGAAGCGGCTGAAAAATCGAAGTGATTCGAAGTAAATCGAAGTGAAGCGCGCCTAAATGGGTGTTCTTACGTTCAGTGTTCCCGCGAGGTCAAGAAAATTTGGATCGTAAAAACAGAATAATACATATGTATATTGTTTTTAAGTATCATCTCAAAGAAAAACTATTAAAACTTCATATAAAAGAAAATGCTTCAACTTCATAACGATATGTTATTTTTTATTATTTCTACAATGCAAAAAAATCCATCAAATTCAAATGTACACATATTGACACTAAAATAGGTGTAAAAATTTTTCTTTAGCAGCCTTACAGAATTCGCAATTAAAATTATATGAAGTAATGTACTTTACTAAAACGAATAACATATCGCACCTTAAATCATAAAGTGCCACAACTCAAAATTAAAAAAATTTCAGGAGAGCCAAAAAACTTTTTTCATTACAAGCAATCGTATGGCAAAGGGCCAGGTATAATGGTTATTTTTCGGTCGAAAGAGACAGTTATTCAAAAGTTTTTTTGTGGCAATCGCTAGAGATATGTTCCTTATACCCGTTTATGAAAAGAACTCGATTTCGAAAAATTTTGAGTTGTGCCACTCTTTGATTTAGGGTGCGATATGTTAACATTATTTCATTTAATTTATTTAAACGAAAGTCATATCAGATAAACAAAAATCCCCTGAACACAGATTTTTTTTTTTCAAAATTTTAAAAATAATTCAGTTAAAAAATTTTTAATTAATTGATTTTTTTAGGTAGTATATCTGCCATTGTATTGTCTAACTTTTGGTTATACGGGAATTGGCTTAGCCATTCCATACAAATGACATTTGCATAGCGGAAAAGTTCAAACCCCAATCAAGTGTGCTTTGGGTCGTTTTCTTGTTGATAAATCCTTGTATATGACATGTTTTCTTGGCAATATGACAGCTTAAGATTCTGTTAAATATCCCTGTACTTTGTAACGGTCAATGTGTCCTTTGGCGAAAATAACAGACCAACGCTTTACCAAGTTGCACTTCCTTAAACCATCATGTTTCCACCCCAAGCTAAATAGTCCATTTAATGCATCACAGATCGAATTCTTTGTTGTAAACTTTGTGGGCATGACTCCAGCAGTTCAGTACGCCGCCCAAATGGCAAAGGATTTGCACCATGCTATACCTAAAAGACCATTAGGCATGGGGGTGGAAACATAATGTGTCTTCCACCTCTCAATAAGGGATGCCATATCTAATGATTGTATAAACATATACGTCTTGCATAAGTGCATATGCAAGTATGTGTACATTAAGCCGTATCACGTTATATGGACAAAAAAAAAGTTTAGTGTGTGTCAGTTTTATTTGAACACTTATGTCGAAAAAATATTTTTGGTGTAAAAAGTTTTTTTTTAGGCCCGCGTTAAAAACAGGTAAATCGCGTTTTTTGTAATAACTTCCTTATTTGATGTCCGATCTCTATGATCTTAATGTCGCAGAAAAGGTCTCGCTCAGCACTATATTTGGCCCATATAAAGTTGCGACCTCAAAGGTTGTCCTGAGTTTTACCTTTAAAAATTTTGGAGTTACTATCCCTAGATTTTTTTATTTTTATCACTAATACAAAGCTCTCAAAAAACCATGAGGACTCCGCTAAAAAGGTTGTAGCCTTTACTCACAAACAAAAAAGTTATAACGTTGTAAAATGAAACACTTGTTTTTTTTATAAAAAATTACCACAGAGAAACGGCGAAACACGTCAACTTAATTTTTGGCTCCAGATTACGATGGCGTTTTTAGAAGTGCAGTGTATGCACTCCCATTTTCGAGATATTTAAGAAAACATTTTCAGTTTTCACATACAAAGCGATCCGATGTTGACTATTGTTGAGGTAATAAAAATAAAGAAAAGGGGAAAAAACTATACGTACATATATGTATATAAAATGCATATGAGAAGGAAGAGAATTCCCTGCACATAAATTCCAATTTGTTTTAAACGTTCGAAACCTGCACTGAAAAAACAACTTACCCAGATTATGGAAAAATTGGAATGTTTCGGCGCTTAAGACACATTTTCATTGTTTTGATGTACAACTTTCTTTAAATCAAGGAATAAAAACAACGTTTTGAAAGAAAATTTTATTCAAAACAATGAAAATATGTCATTAGCGGCGAATCATTCTCATTTTTCCATAATCTGAGTAATTTGTTTTTGAGTGTGAGCAAAGTAATATAAGCGACGAAGAATTCACTTTCAGAGCTCTGAAACTGCTTTCATAAATATCTCTAAATTTAGAGGACATCGTCATTTTTGGTCTCGGTTATCATAGATAAGAAGATGTTTTTGGGATTAAAGTAAAGTGCGTTGTTTTCAATTGTAGGCTGAATAATTAACTGCATTTCTAGGGGCAGACGACGCATCCAGCGCAAGTATTGATAATACATTTAGACTTCCGTTGTCTCTTCTTAGGCGCGTATAATTTTACAACGAACTATAGCAGTTTTTCTAAATAACTTGGATGATTTTACGATACGCACGGATGCAGAAATCGTGAAGCCGTTGTAAGCCAGCGCGTTGTGCTTAGAGATCCCACTTGAATACTTACCAAATCTTCACTACAGCCATTATAATTCAATATAAATAACGTTGATCAGCACGAATAGTCCAATCATCAATAATTTTTGGCATATCATGTATCCAGTATTGGTAGCTGTTCCATCGCGGTACAAGATTCTCAAGTCAAGTGAGGACTTAGAATACTTTTTAATCAAAAACTCATACTATATGGCGTTACTGCCTCATATAAATAAGAACTTGGGATAATTTTTCAAAAAACAGGTACTCTGATTTTAAAACGGTATAACTTTTTTGTTTGTGAGTAAAGGCTACAACCTTTTTAGCGGAGTCCTCATGGTTTTTTGAGAGCTTTGTATTAGTGATAAAAATAAAAAAATCTAGGGATAGTAACTCCAAAATTTTTAAAGGTAAAACTCAGAACAACCTTTGAGGTCGAAACTTTATATGGGCCAAATATAGTGCTGAGCGAGACCTTTTCTGCGACATTAAGATCATAGAGATCGGACATCAAATAAGGAAGTTATTACAAAAAACGCGATTTAGCTGTTTTTAACGCGGGCCTAAAAAAAAAATTTTTACACCATAAATATTTTTTCGACGTAAGTGTTCAAATAAAACTGACACACGCAAACTTTATTTTCGTGATACGGCTTAGTGTACATACATACATGTGCAACTTTTGTTAGAAGTTTTAAGAATAAATTATAAAAGTAAATTAATTCTGATTGGTCAAAATCGAAGTGATTTTGAGAAAGAGGAAGTGTCGAAGTAACAGGCATAAAAGTGAAGTGAAAAACTTCGATCGAAGTGATAATGACATCACTGATACGCAGTGTAGTTCACTGTATGGGTGAAAACAGATGCGTAACGACACGACGATGTGACAACGACAGTCTGTCAAAATTAAAACCCATGCATTCTTATGAAAGCAATTATAATAAAGACGACGCAGCACTACGTCGTCCACCGACAAAATTACGTTGTCGTCAGCTTAGACCGATTTCTAATTTTGGTGACGACGACGAGTGGACGACGAGTTGCCACTGCATTATGAAATATGAATATTTTGACAACTCAATAAATCTAACGAAACTTTACAAAAAAAGTAGAAGTATTTATACACAACCAAATGTAATAACAGTTTGAAGCATTCAATTAATAAATTTAACTACATATATAATTTATTATTTTACATTAAAAAATTACGATCTGAACCAAAAACTTTTCAGCTTTGAATGAAAAATGTAATGTGGCAGCAACGAGCCTTCTGTAGGGGCGGTCGTTGCCGCATTTTTAACACGCTTTTATTAGCTTCACTTGTATGTATTTATGTATGTATGTATGTATGTATGTATGTATGTAACTTCATCCCATCCTAAAAGTTGCAACGTTTAACTCAATTATTATTTTTTTGAAACATTCACTTTACTTTTATTGTGTTCTCTCCTCTATTATTTCTATTCACCTCCGGATTCGAAACGTGACATCAACATGGGATTCAACCCAACGACATCATATAGTGGGACATTCAACATTATATTCCACGCTTCATTGAGGCTTTTAAGTTACCTCTCTTCAAAATAGCCTCTATGAATTTCATTCTATTCACTCCTGTTTGCAAGCCAATAAGTAAGAAGCTTTCGGTTTTGTTGTTTTTGTATATGCAAAGAAAAAACAACATGTACATACATATGTACTAGAATTTCATCCCGGGATTTGCGGGATAAAATAAAGAGAGAATATTGCCCTATTATAGCAAAGAAAAATTGTATTTTATATAATTTTTGTTGGTCTCAGATAGCGTTTCCTATTCTGAACGAAAATGTTGCATTATTACATGGCAGCATGTGCCCTGTGCCCTATGAAAATGGTTCATGTGATAAATGAAACAAAAATAATGCAATCCTTTTGTGCTAAGAACAGAAAATGTTGCCCCTTAGTCGGGCCAGTTTTACATTTTGTCTATAGAACAAACAGCCCTAAAAAAATATGTGGAAGCTTTGTGGAAGAGAATAAAAAAACTTGGCAGTCCGAAGAAAATGCAGAATAAGTTTGACATTTTTGCCAGAATAAAAAAAGCAAAATAAGGATTAATATTTCTGATTTAATAACACTACAAATAATTTAAAAAAAAAACCAAGAATCTCAGGTTTGTGGGAGAATAGATATGGGCCTGCTGAGCTCAGAACTATTTTTTTTTTTTAATTTTTTGTATGGTTAGGTTGCTCAACAAAATAAACAAAAAAAAATTGTTTCAATAAACATATAAAAAAAAATATCAAAAATTTATATTGCTTTGCTGCTTATCAAAACCAAAATATTTCCGATTCCAAAATTATCAATAAAATTGTATCACAATTAACTTTGCTAATTTGATATCAAAACAAAATAACAAAAAGGATTTCGTTTTGTTTATGTTTGTTTGTTTGTTGCTAAGATATGCATTCATATGTATGTACATATGCATGTATGAATACATATTTATATGATAGGTTTTCAGTTTTTTTTTTATAGGCACAGGAAACAAAATTATTTTGGTAATCAATTTTTTGTTTGCAGCTGAAACAATATTTTTAAACAAATTTTGTTTCGGCAATTATCGAAACGAAAAAAATTTTGATAATTTTTTTGATTTTTGTTGAAGCAGTCTGAATTTTGTTTAATTTTTTATGCTTTTAAAATGAAAAGTTTCAACATAAACAAAATTATTTTTTGTTTATCGTTAAAAATATCAATAAATTTCAGCCCTGACTTCATTGAAAAATTATTTTCGCGGGAGTCGCAAATGGGATAATCACAAGCAGTACCTCGTTCGAAAGACAATTAAAATCGTCGATGTACAACTTGTAGTAATTGGACATTACCTCGCTGAGTGACAGCTGGTCGAAATCAAGATTTTATTAATTACTTGCGATTTTTGAAAAAATTTTGATTTTAAAATTAAGCTTTTTGTAGGAAGTTGTAAAATTCAGGGAAGTTTTATCCTTTTAAAAATTAGCCTGTTTAATTGTCGTTATCGCATTTGTGATTTCCGAGAATAATTTTTGAGTGAATTGATAACCAAAGAAACACCAAATTACCGTTATCTCAAAAATCTAACAATACAAAACATTAAAAAAAAATAGTTCCCAGCTCAGCAGTCCCATACCTATCCTCCCCCATACCTGAATTTTTAGATATTTCTTGGCTGTAAACTAGTGTAATTAAATTTTTTTGTTGTGAAATACGCGTTGTAAGGAAACGTATGTTAGGTATTTTTAAAATCTTTAGAATTCTTGTGGTAAAATTCATTTGAAAATTTCTATTTCCTGATTTTTGGCCATTTATTTCTCAAAGGTTTTTGCAATTCCCATGAAAAGTAAATAATGGAAGAAAATGCAAAAAAAATTTCAAAAATAAAATTAGCAAAAACCAGGAAAAAGTTTAATTTTATTTTAGAATTTCACATTATGTATTAAAATAAAATACGCAGCTGTATACTCGGAATTCATCTCAAAATTTCTGCATCCGATTTTTTATTTTTTTCGAATGTTGCATTAATTTTCAGTATTTGTCGGCAAGCTTGGAAATATTCGCTTAAACGAAGTACGTCATTAAATTCTAAAAATTTTTATTGGAAACAAATGATCACAAGCTTTATTATTAATATCCTAAAAGTACCAACTGTAAAGGCAAATGTTTTGTATGTAATTTTCTTTGTGGGTTGCGTTTTTTAAAGTAACTCTTATGAGTTTACGTTCCTATTTTATTTTGTTACTAATGAAATAATAATGAAATAATAAAAATGGCAATAAAAATCAATTTTTTATTTGCACTTTAAAGTTGTAGCGTTCCTCGAAATATATATTTACTTTTTTCAACCCCAAAATGTAGGAAAATAATTAAAGTCCAAATCCCGGGAAAAATCCCGGGATCCCTGGATTAAAAAAAGAAATCTCGAAAATCCCGGGATCGCAAAAATCGGAAAAATTGGAATCCCTAATATGTACGTATGCGAAGCAAGAACTGGTTTTGTGTTTTCGTTTGTTCAAATTCTATTTATAGCACTTATAGCACGGTTGCCGAACTTGGTAATTACCAAAATAGGTTATTTTTTCGCTGTTGGTTTCTTGGTAACTTTCACAAGTGTTTGGCAATTTTTATTTTCAAGAAGGTGTTTACTATTTTTGGTATACAAGAAAATTATGGAAGTGATTACACTACCCGACAAAAAAATATCCTCGACATTTGATACATGATTCCTTTGTAGAATTTTCTGCTGATTCCAAATATGTAATCAGATGGTTCAAAAGTAGAACAGTTTTCGAGATATTTTGAAATTTCTGTTTTTGAGCTAAGAAAAAAAAGTATGATTACTCATCTGTCAATACCTCCGCCATTACCGTCTCGATTTTTACGTTATTTAATTTTGTTTTGAGAGGATGAAATACCCTTTTCAGCAAAGCAAAAATAATTAAAATCGCCGTTAAAGTGACGTTGAAAAATAAAGTGAAATTCAAAAAACTAAAACATTTTAATGTTAATCGAACATACCATTTGCATGCAAAACGAATCGAATCCGTTTGTATAATTTAAACGAATTGCTTTACTTTTGGTCGTGTCATTTCTTTGCTTATGTACATATCGCACCCAGACTAAATCATAAAGTGACACAACTCAAAATTCAAAAATTTTCAGGAGAGCCAAAAAACTTTTTTTCATTACAACCAATCGTATGACAAAGGGCCAGGTATAATCGTTATTTTTCGGTCGAAAGAGACAGTTATTCAAAAGTTTTTTTTGGCAATCGCTAGAGATATGTTCCGTATACCCGTTTATGAAAAAAACTCGATTTCGAAAAATTTTGAGTTGTGTCACTTTTTGATTTAGGGTGCGATATGTACGTAGGTATGTATTGTTCTCGTTGTTTTGTCTTCTGCTTTACCGATTGCTTGTAAAAGGTTCAAAGTTTCATTTCCAAGAAGAAATATTTAAATCGGTTGATCCGGTTTTGATTTATGGCCGTATAAAGCTAATTTTGGTTGGTTTTTTACACATTATTACATAAATTTACGCTGTTTGACCAAAAATTTAAATAAAAACTATTTGACTACTCAATCGGAGCACAATTACATGTTATTACCAAATATTATCAAAATTGGTTCAGTAGTTTAAAAGTTTATCCCGCACAAAGAATGGTACATGAGATTTTTATACATATACATAGATGTACGTAGATCAAGGCCCGGCAAATCGACTCACATGCAGCGTTGCCACTTTTGTTACTTTCGTGCCAAAACTGGTACTTTTAAAATGATTTGGTACGTTGGTACGTTGCTTTTGATTTTGGTACTTTTTCCTAAAAAGCAACGGTTTGGGAAAACTATAAAATGAGAGCGTCATTACATCGCCAACACGCGGTAGGTATCCCAAAGCCGTAGATTTTATGAAATCGATACAATTCTTGATCACTAGCATGACCCAACTATACAGGCCACCGAAAATTACCGCGTATTTTTTTAGAGCTTTTTGGCAAGCAGTTGTCAAAATTAGCAAAAAAAAAATTGTATGGAGGGATTATGGTAACTCAGCTTAACCTTTGTGTGATGTAGCACTTGCTCCTAGCGAAGAAAAAAAAATTAGCTGATGGCATGATAGACATATACGCCGCCGATTGACGCCGCCATAATCCGTGAAATCGGCGTATCGGCGCGGCGGCGTGCGCTGGCGCGCCATACCCGTATGAAGCGAGATGTGTACATATTTTCCTAGTTTTGCTAACTGCTAAAGTTCTTCAAAATAAAAAAAAGGAACCAATCGACGTGTTTTGACCTCAAGAACATAATTTTTTCTCAGATACGGAACTTTTCTGGGATCTCTTCCATTTAGTCCTACTTCTCGAGATCTGCTGCTAATAGTTCTACTCAAAATTGAATAATTTAGACCCTCCTTGATATCATTAGATGGCGATTTATGCATGAAAATGATATCAAACGTGCCTCCAGAATCGAAAACTCATGGTTTGAACGTAAGAAAGTTGCTGTTTTGAGAAGCCCTCACAGTCGTCGAACCTCAGCCCTATAGGGAATATTAAAGAAGACGATGGGGGATCAAAAATGGAAAAATAAGCAAGAGTTATGGAAAAAAAATTAAAGAAGCTTGGTACTTAATACCAGTTGCAAATTGCGCTAATTTGGTCAACCTTATGCCACGCAGAAGTAAGGAAGTTATAAAAAATAAAGGAGCTTCAACTAAACATTAGTTTAAATCTAGCTGCAGCAGTAATACTGTAGTTTATTTGAAAAAACAATCGAATTTAAAGTTTGTCCCTATTATTATTTCCAACTTAAATTATACATTTCATTATTTTTATTCATAAAAATTAAATTATTATACAGAAACCACCCCAGAGTCATTGAAGCATGTCCTCTCCGTGTAAGCATCAATATATGGTAATTATTATTTGGTTTTAAAATGAAATAAATGGAGAATTGCAAAATTTCGTCCCTATTATTTTTTCCAACACTGTATATACATATATTTATTTTAAAGTGCCTTATCTACATATATATAAATATGTATGTAAATATATGTATGCCCGGTTATTATCATACAAAATAAGCAAATGAATTTAAATTTACCCTCACATATGGATTTGTGTATACCATAGATGCCCAAGCCCTATGCTCGCATACAAATTTTGTTTTTGTAATGCTCGTAAGTATAGGATTTTACTCGCCTATACACTTTCATAAGAAATTTGTGTATGTACATATATAGGCGAGTATCATGGTATAAGTATACCAGGTAAAACAAACGTCAAGTTTTCGTCGCCATATTAACCACCTGACAATTAAGCAGATTATGACATTTCGTGCTGCCAATACTCAATGATAAACATCCTCCATTAATGGCATTTTTCACTGCTTTGTTTTAAAAATGAATTGTAACCATGGTATTCATAGTAACAAATTTTTTCAATTTGAATTGAAAGAAATTTTTTCAATTTGAAAAAATTACACATCCTGCAGTAAATTTGTTTCACTGCTGAATGATCATTGATGATTCTTCTGAGTACAATTTTTATTATTATTATTATTTTTTTTTTTTTTGAAAAAAGCAAACCATTTATATGAAAAATTCAGCAGTCTTTATTTGAAAGTACTCACTGATGCCTGTTATGGAACCCACATAAAATGTATATCAAATCAAAAGGGAATCAAAATACCTAT